>JACEIK010005967.1:2311-17926 GCA_018107945.1 Datura stramonium
AAATAAAAATCTCTCGTAGAAAAAATATACTTGTACAACATTATTTTTCTCGATAAAAACATACCGTAAAATCTTAAATGAAATAGATTTGCTAGAGATGATTCTAGATATGATGAGATCTCGAGATGACGTTCATATAAAATGCAATCAACTAATTGTGTGAATTTTGTAGTATAATTTTGTGGTCCGGCCCTTTCTAAATTCCGCGCGTAACGAAAGTTTTTAGTGGATCGAACTATTTTTTTTAAAATGTCCATATCCTCATGTGTTGTATGTATGTATTGTGAGCATGTGACTGCTTGTGAGTTGTGAGGGCACCAAATGACAGTTTAAAGATGGTGAATGAGAGATAGATTTCTGGTGGGCGGGAAGAATTAGCTTTTTAGGTCACTTTTAATTTTTTTTAATCTTATGGTCTTTTTAGATCTTTATTTTTACACATAATAACTCATCATTTTTATAAATAAGAGATCTAAAAAAATTATTTTCATCTAGAATAAATTTCGTGTAAATATATAAATAGCACTCAATATTACAAAATATATCAAGAATTTCAATTTACAAAACATAACTTATCAGTTTTTTTTAAACAATAAACTCGCTCAAGTTTTCGCTTAAAATTTCGTGTATAAGAATAATATAAAATGTGTATATCTTGCTCAAAATTTGTTTATGAGAACTGTATTAAATCAGTATGAAATGTATATCTCTAGCTCAGAGGCTTAAAATTCGTTCAAATTCGATATAAAATTTGTATTAAATACAACTTTCATACTGAATTTAATACATCTATAATAAACTTAGTAATTTAGAGTTTTAAGCAAGTGCGGAATGTAAATTTCCCTTTTCGAATTATTTTTAATTATAAACACAACTTTTAGTTAATCCACGAGAGCTTGAGTTTACAATTCTAGCATTATATATGTCCTTCTAATCTTTCTTTTTTCCTTTTGTTGGTTGAAAAAATGCATAAGTTGTCAAATGTTTCTTTAATTGGATTAAAACTGAATTTAAGTTATATTTGCTAACAAGATATGAAATTTTTGTGTTTTTACACAAAAAATATATTAATAAGTAGGATCACATTTCTTGTGCATCCTAAAAGTTGGGATCACAAAAGCTTTTCTTTTTTTCCCCCTTAAATTAGTTACAAATTCCACCCACCCACCCTCCTTGTGCAACTTCAATACTTTTGCTTATTTTGGCACGTGTGAATCGCACGCTCCGAAGATAAGGTCACAAAGCACTTCATCCGTGTCAAGCATATGCTTAGACACGCTTGGCCTCCTTCACACGCGTGAGAAACCCTAGCGTTCGCATGCTCGCCGTGTACCACCTCGATCTCTCCCTCCTCCGCCGGATCTTCGCCGGAAAACTTTCCGGAACACGTAAATCTCCTCTCCTATACTTCAGGTTCCTTCTGTAGGATATATCAATTTCCTTCCGTCACTCTGCTCCGGCCAATTTGCCGGAATATTTATTCTTGTATCGATATGGATCTGGTTTCTCTAGGCGATACTCGTTGGAAAACTTCGATGAATGTCTCACAATAACTAGATGCGAAACGAGACCGCTGTAAGTCATCTACGTCTTTTTTTTTATGTGAAAATTTTGCTGGAATCGGTAGAAGGATGAATTTTTCTAGATAACCAATACGAAAAGGGAAAGAAAAAAAAAAGGCAAACAAACAGGAGTGGTAATATAAATCGACCTCTTTTGAATTTTTTTTTTATATAAATGGACCTGAATAGAGCGGAATGGATATGGAGTAATCTTGTAGCCAGCAAAGTGATTCGGAATTGGGATGTAACCAATTGATAAAAAGGTAGCAAGTAATATAAGCAAAAATTGAAGCCTTTATTATTAGACAGTGCCAAAAATCATGCTTTATTTGTTTGCTCAGATAGTTGAAGTAGACGTATTGTTGGTAGCTTCTAGATGGGTTTGGGAGGACTGCACGACATATTCTTTCATTTTGTGCTTGGCATTTAAGTTATACACACCCAATTGTGTATTTTTACAGGATCCATAATTTTAACCCGTTGTAGCAGAGTTACCTACTGCTTTCCCAAGAAACTTGTTCAAGCTTATTGTAGACTATCTGCATTTGGTTTTTAGCTAATCTCATAGTGTAAGTATTTTTAATATTGTTAGTAGTTTATAAAATGTAAACCTGTACGCATATTGACTTGCAATTTGGAAGGATAAGATTCCTAATCGTTATAAGTTGGCTATTGGTGTTAAGATTTTTTTAGTTCTTGGTCTGAATGGGATACCTCAAGCAGTGGCTCCATTCTTCATTTATTTTCTTTGAAATGCTTTTTGTGGTCTAAACATATTCATATTTTGCTATTGAAATTCTGTTGTTGAAATCAGGGAGCTGAAGAGCCAAGCTTCAGTAATTATATCACAAATGTTTCCTGGAATACTTTAGTCCAATTATTATGCTGAAGCATGACACAGAGTGTAGGCAGTGTCATCTATATCTGAAGTTTGAAATGTAGTAAAGCTCGAGTAAAAGAAGTGGAAAAAGAAAAGCTGGAATGGCATCAGAGATGCAGAGGTATGATACAAATGAAGATGACGAAGAGATGGGGATGGATGTGAAAGAAGAAGATGATGAGGATGATGATGATGAAGAGAAGAATGCTGCCATGCATGCAATGGCAGGTTTTGATGGGGTACATGGATCTAGCAGCAGTAATAGGTTCCAAAACCATCAGCCATATCAAGAGCAACCAACCCCAGGGGGATCCCGTAGATGTAGGCCATTAGAAGAGAAGGAAAGAACAAAGCTTAGGGAGCGACAGCGAAGAGCTATTACTGCAAAGATCTTGGCTGGACTCCGGAGGCATGGGAACTATAACCTTAGGGTTAGGGCTGATATCAATGATGTAATTGCTGCTTTGGCAAGGGAAGCAGGTTGGGTTGTTCTTCCAGATGGGACCACCTTTCCCTCAAGATCACAATCACAGGTAGCTCTCCTCCACCATTTTAAGCAAAGTTTGTGTTTTTTTTCCGATATAACAAAGTTCACATATAGTCTCACTGTTTTTAAGTGAGGCAAGAAGAAAGATCATAGTTTTGGAGGATTTTTGTTTACCAATACTTATGCATCAATCTTGTTTTGTTTATCTTAAGAAAACCCAATCGTGGTGTTGTTTTTCAAATACCTACAGGGCACAGGTACTGCTGGTGGGACACCGAGCACAATGGTGACTTCATCATCTTCACATATACCTACACAACATACTCCACTTGTTTCATTGAAAGGCATGCCTTCTGGAATTCAGAACACAGCCGATCAGATTGCCTGTCAAATGAAAAGTGTTTTTGTACCTACTTCGTCCCCTTATGATTCATCATCCACTGCCCGATCACAAACTTCAACCATGGTGGCAGATGGGCGAGACACACAAAATGATCCATTTCTTGTAGGGTGTGTGGATTCAATCGACAAACAGGTAAACTTGTAGCTTCAATCTATTGTAAACATGCAAAGTAGTACAAACACATTTCACTTTGTCAATTCATCTGTCTGGAAATCTGTTGAAGTGTAAAAGCAAGAAAAATTACATTTACAATCCCGTATACATGGGATATCATATGTGTGAAGTTGACATTTTTGTTTGAATACCTTTTGGAATCACAGTTTTGCTGTTTCAATGGACCTGTATGAGTATTTGATAATGCTAATATTTTGTTAGGTTGTTGACATGCACACAAAGTTACAGGAACGTGATTTTGCTGGGACGCCCTACATTCCTGTTTATGTTATGCTACCTGTGAGGCTTCTGAACTCAGACCTTGTCTAATTCTTCCTTCTAATTCCATTTCTCAATTACTTTTCCAGGGTCCTCCTCTATCTTTTCTCCATTTTCCCAGCAACTTGATCCTTTTGAAATGGAATTTGCGTCTTCAATCTATTCCAGTTCTTATTAAAACTTTAGAAGATGAGAACTGTTGTTTTACAGCTTTCTCAAGTCATATGTGGTTAACCTGATGCTTTTTTGCATTTTATATTGGCAGTTAGGAGTTATTAATATGAAGTCTGAGCTTGTTGATTTGGATGGTCTAGTGAAGCAATTGAGAGTGCTAAAGTCAATAAATGTTGATGGTGTGATGGTGGACTGCTGGTGGGGCATAGTAGAGGCAAATGCTCCACAGGAATATAACTGGAATGGATATAAAAGGCTTTTCCAAATCGTGAGGGAGCATAAACTCAAAATAAAGGTGAGATTCACATGCACTTTGTTGCGACTCCCCTGTTCTTCCACTTTATCCCATTTGTTTACGTGAATGAATGCAATATTGGGGAAAGAGGATGGTCTTTTTACCATCAACTGTTAAAGATAAGGACTTAATTTTTGAAGAAACTGTTCTTTTGAGACTTGTGATTGTCACTATAGTTATTGCATCGTTTTGGACTGCAATGTTTTGAGGTTTTAACTGGAATCAGGTTGTGATGTCTTTCCATGAATGTGGAGGTAATATTGGTGATGATGTTTGCATTCCACTGCCCCACTGGGTATCCGAAATCGGTCGAAGCAATCGTGATATATATTTTACAGACAGAGCAGGGCGACGGAACCCTGAATGTCTCTCATGGGGAATTGACAAAGAGCGAGTTTTGAGAGGCCGCACTGCTGTAGAGGTATGTTATGTGACCTGGGTCAGACTGCATGCACTCTATGACCTAGCTCTCTAATGATAGTAGGAATATTTGTGTAGTGAATGTCTTGGTAGTTATTTTGAGGTTAAAGAACATTTGTTATATTCCTTTGTTCTTTTTGCATTGAGGATGGGGCTGAAAAACAGACGCTATTGACCACAAAAGCTTCCAATTTTGCAGACGATTAAACGTGCCAGAGAAGTGAAAATATTCCGGGTAGTGAATATCTTTTTCATGTTGAAAGTCTTGACCACTAACGATGGCGCAGTATGTATTTTTTTGGATAAATAATGGCAATTTTGGATAAGAGAGGGTTGCTCAAGTAGTAAGCATCTTCCACCTCCAACTTGAGGTTGTAGGTTCGAGTCACTAAGAGAGCAAATTGGGGGAGCTCCTAGGGAGGGGTGAAAAAGAAAAAGTAATAGCAATTTGGTTTATCTAGAAAAAAAAGACGCAGAGTTGTGTAGAATTAGTGGTTGTAATGATTCTATACCATTATCAAAATTATTGTTTGCAATGAACAGGATATCTAACATGGGTTAATTGCCGGCACAATGTAATTTTGTCATTTTGACATCTATATTTTGGAGATTCTCTATTGTTCTCAGTATATTTTTTATGCTTAACGGCAATAACTGATTAGGAGTTACTGTTGCTAAATTGTCAAGGGGTTACTGAAGAAAAAGAAAAATCACAGCAGCTGGTATTTTCTTTTGAGAAGATTTGCTTGCCGTGCTATATTCATCATATTAGATTTTCTTTCAAGAGGTTTTACAATTCATAGAACTCCAGTTTTCTTCTTTATGTGACTATCTTTGTCAAAGCTTATATCTTACGCAAACCCTGAACCCTGAACCAAATACTCGTACAAAAGATATAGTAATATCTTACCCAGATATTTGTCTTTTTGACTAATGTAGGTCTATTTTGATTATATGAGAAGCTTTCGAGTTGAATTTGATGAGTTCTTTGAGGATGGTATTATTTCCATGGTTGAAGTTGGACTAGGCCCATGTGGGGAGCTAAGATATCCCTCTAATCCTGTAAAGCATGGCTGGAGGTATCCCGGAGTTGGTGAATTCCAGGTAATTTCTTTTTATTATCTCTTTGAAGTTGTGGTTAGTAGTTGACATATCCTAGATTTATATGAATGGCATGCAAAAGAATTTGGTTGTCAAATCAATATCTGTTTATACATCACTATATTCCTACCTGAGGTCAGACTTGAAAAGAAAAGGTTTATCTAAGTGATTACACTATGTTAGGATCTCTGTCAAAAATTAGAGCCATAGGTGTATTTCAATCACATGTTTGTGACGATCTATAACATCAATATGACTTTCTTGTCTCCCATAGTGTTATGACCAGTATTTGCTGAAAAGCCTGCACAAAGCGGCTGAAGCAAGAGGACACTCATTCTGGGCACGAGGACCCGATAATGCTGGTTCCTACAATTCACGGCCACAAGAGACTGGATTTTTTTGTGATGCGGGTGATTATGATGGGTATTATGGTAGATTTTTCCTCAACTGGTACTCTCAAGTTCTGGTTGACCATGCAGATCGCGTGCTTTCTTTAGCCAAGCTAGCTTTTGATGGGACATGCATTGCCGCAAAGGTTAGTCATGTTTAGGGAAATAATTTTAATTTATGATAAATTACCAGTTGCTATATTCTTCCAACCAGTCAAAAAACAATGACAATTATACAAATAATAATAATATGACAACAATGCCTTTTCTTCTGTCTATAAGTGAATTCCTTTAAGTGTTCGTAGAAAGGAGAGATCGTTGGCATCTCCCCTGACAGGGACGGGAACGGCCTTCGGGCCTTACTTGTTATCAGACACACCCGGTTATAAGGCTGCCACTTCGGTGGATCTTGCCCAATATTTGGTTATAAAAAAAAAAGTGATTTCCTTTAATTTTCATTTTTATATCACGTACTTATTATTTTCTTTGAGGGGTGGCTTGGAGCAACGGTAAAGTTGTCTCACGAGTTTGAGTTGTAGAAGCACCCACTAATGCTTGCATTAGGTTAGGCTGTCTACATCACACCCCTTGGGTTGCGATCCTTACCCAAACCCTGCTATCGCGAGATGATTTATGCACCGGGCTGCCCTTTGCCCTCTTTTACTTATTATTTTCTTTATCCAAACAATCATCCTTACTATGATCTAAATAAACAGGAACTGTTCATGACATGTTTTTAGCTTTCCTGTCTTTGTCCTTGTGCACATCAGAGTGTACTGTTTAGTTTGTGTTGATGTTCTTTTCAATTACTAAAAGTTCTTTTCTTAACAAATTTCAAGAAGCTTGAATCAAGGGACAGATTCAAACCAAATTATAGTAGAACAGCCGGCAGTCAAGTTTCAACTTACAATGTACTATTAGAGGCACTTAACAGGCAATGAGCTCTTACTTCTACTTGAAAACTGAAAAGGAGGAGTAATCAGCTTCTGTTCTGTCATGTTCACATTAATGGCACCTTATTTATTCTCTCTCCATCTGTCCTCTGGTCCAACCTTGGTAGCCTTTACCTGTGGAAAGCAATTTGGTAGTTAGAACTTAGAAATGACTCAGGGCCCAGAGGTGGCAATCCACCAAGCCATTGCAAACTAACTTGCATTTTTTATCAAGTGGTGTCTCCATAAAGCTTATCCTTAAAATGATGATATGAACAACTACTTTAAGCAGTTAAAGAATTCCAGGAGCCGATTCTACCTTCCGGACTTCGGAGTAAAAAGTTTACGGCTTTAGACTTTGAAGGTTCTGCCTATGATCGATTTGATGAATATTAAAAAAAAATTATACTTGACCCAGCTAGTTCCGAATTGAGGCATAGTTGATTAATTGACTGGTCCAAAAGCCATTAATGACTTCAGGGTTTTCCATATACAGAGTTTGTCTCAGACTGACCAAAACAATTTAGGTATAAATGTTGGTCGCAAATCCGGACTAGTTCTGCACTTTGGTTTCCGAGGCCATAATGGATAACAAAATGTTTTCTGCACAAAATTGCATTAGTCAGTTATGAAAACCTCAAAAACTAGTTTACAGCTTTATGGATATTTTTCCAGATGACAAGCCCAACATCAGTTCTCCAAAAACAAAAAACAACACCAATTTTCTCAGATTCAAATCCAGACACTCAGAAAGTTGTTTTCCTTAACAAATAGTTTAGAGCTTTAATGGTATTTTTGCAGATGACATGCCTAACACTAATCCTCCAAAAAAAAAAGTAATTTTCTCTTATTCAAATCCAAACACTCGGAAAAGGAACTCCAAAAAAGTAAACTGTTGTAAGTACACCTTTTCTTTTTCCTGCTGGACGTTCTATTGGCTGAATGTCTGATATTGTTTCATCTGCTAGTTCTCACAAATCTGTTTTTCGTTAAATGTAATCATTCAGATTATTTTGCAAAATATACCGATTTTGATGAAATTCATGCACTTGAAATAGAAAGTAGATTATCCTTGCTTCGTCTTTTATTTGAAGTTTGCTAGAAGCAAAGAGGCTTCTTTTATATTTAGTATAGTTGATCCAGTTTCAACCATATTTTAAATCTAAGCAGCTATCAGGAATTCATTGGTGGTATAAGACAGCTAGCCATGCTGCTGAATTAACAGCTGGGTTTTATAACCCAAGCAATCGAGATGGTTATGTTGTGATTGCAGCAATGCTGAAGAAGCATGGAGCTGCATTGAACTTCAAGTGTGCTGAAATGAGCATGTTAGAGCAGGCAGTGGACTTCTCTGAGGCTCTAGGTGATCCTGAAGGATTAGTTTGGCAAGTAAGTTTCGATCACTAAAGCTTGAGTTTCATCTCTGCTGAAAGATAAATGTCTACTAAATAGACAATTTGTTATTCCTACTTGCATAGTGCCATAGTCTAAGCAATTATGTTAACTGCAGATTAAGTCACTTTGCCTTTGAACATCTCATTGCAGGTGCTGAATGCGGCTTGGGATGTTTCTCTGCCAGTTTGCAGTGAAAATGCACTTCTGTGTCATGATAGAGGAGGCTACAATTGTTTACTAGAAAAAGCGAAACCCTTGAATGATCCGGATGGGAAGCATATCTTTGCTTTTACCTACCTTAGGCTCAGTCCCCTCATCATGGAAGGACAGAACTACATGGAATTTGAACGATTTGTTAAGCGAATGCATGGTAAAGGATTGGAAGTCTTCCAACTCTTCAGTCAATTGTTTTGGAAGATTTGTGGTAGACTAGTTTGCGATTAATTTGGGTAGAATTAGTTGGATCAATACTTGAGGGTTCAAAATCATGTCTACAAAACTTAGATACCAGTATGAATTGGACTTGGGATCATTCATATTGTCTAAGAGTTGAATATTCATCACATCACTGGTGTTGTCTTGCAAGATGATAATTGATCACTAGTTAACTGGGGGAGATGCTAGTTGAAATCATGGCTAATGGACATCATATTGATAAGTCAGCTCATTGCCTTCACCATCTAAGGTTCTTCCTGTGAATAAATAGATTATAAAGCATGTTATTTATCTCAGTTGGTGCAAATAAATTGTTTCTTAATGAAGGTTATTGTTCTGCCAGCTATTTATTGACCTATCATCACCAAGATCATCTCATAGGCACAATTATGATGACTTTGTCGTTGATTTCTTGTCTGTTTTGCAGGGGAAGCAGTCCTTGAGTTCCAATCGTAGTTTGGGAGAGCAAGCAATCGTCAAAATGTGCATAAGTTTCCTCTTCCTTTGGGAAAGCAAGGATATATATATATATATTCAGCATAATGTAAGTATAGTTCAGGAGAACAGACAATCTTCAGCTTGTACGCATGTGGGGTTATATTTCTTTAGCAGAGTGTAAGGATACACTTCTGAAGGAAATATGATGAAAGCTGCAGTGCTATCTGTGTATCCTCTGGTCAGCGTTGTATTGCAACTTGACCTAAGTAGATTCATGTTGAAGATGATCACATACCGTCTTAGTGGATTTCAATTGTATAAAGCAGAACTAGTCCAAGTTGCTGAAAGAATGGATTACTGGTAATGAGGAAACTGGATCTTAATATAGTGATGTACTTGTCATATAGATTATTTAATCCGCTTGCAAGGTGCTTTAATGTAGGAATTATGTTATATGTGCCCTTACAAAGTATTTTAAGCATATATTCAGCTCAACGATCTTTGGAAGTTGGAACTGCAAAAGATGATATTCTAATTTTCCAAGTCAAATCTTGCATGTCTAAACAAATACTACTAGCAGAAAGGAGACTAGTTATTCTCAAGGTGAATGGGCAATTAGGACCTGACTATTGGCCAGCATCTCTTACACATTATTGTATGTTAACAGGATAGGCCTGGTATTACTTTCAAGGTTGTGAACTGGCAATTATATTCTAGATATTAATCAGTAACTCGTGTTAAACCTGATAGGCAAGCTATTACTTTCAAGGTGAATTGGCAAAATTTTATGTCAAAATATTAGCCAGCAACTCTGTTCCAAGATAATATGCTAACACCAAATACCTGGTGGAAGTATACGAAATAAAAAAGGCACAATTACTAACATCAGTCAACTGTGTAATCGAGGCCTGGACTTTAGATTCATCTACATTACTGTAACTGATGTTTGGGCACCCAAAATTGTGTCCCTCGGAGCTAATAACTGATGTGATCCGGGTACATGCTATCCTTTAAGAAAATTGATGCCAACTAGTGAACTAACAAGAGACTTGTTTGCCTGTTATCTACTAAACACCGTCCTAATAACCTATACAAGGGCATTAAATATATTCGAAGAACCCCTAAAGAGAAAAAAAGAATGAATATGACACTGACCAATCTATGACTTCTTCAACCCAGCTCACCCCTACTCATCTGTGTAAAAGAAGACGCTCTGCTAAATCATCCCAGCTATCTCTCCTCTTTTTGGAAATTGTGAGAGAGGACTCCCCTGGTTTTCCAAAATCCGGTCCTTCCTCTATGTCGCAGAAAGTTCCATATGCAGAAGGAGAATATGCTTGGGGCACATCCAGTGCTACTGCCCTTTGCAAAGCAGCCTTGTGTTCCTCCATGTGCTCCTTAACGAGAGACGCCTGTCGCTCCATTCTCTGCTGCACGGGGATATTCATAGATTCTATACTCTGATGCCTCTCCAACATCAACTGTGTATAAAGAAAATGGAAACAATTTCACGAATAACAATGTGAATGTTGGCTTTAACTAATCATTTTCCAAAAAGTTTCTCACAGTTAAAACAAATCTGACAGGATAAGAATTTATTTTTCAGATGCTATAGGCAGGAATTTCCTCCACAGGCTAATAAAGCTACATTAACACATCAAATTTATTATATATTTACCAAGACATGTACCACAACAACTCTGAATCTCAACCATGATTTCTAAATGAGAAAAATCTAAATGCGCAAGGATCCACTCTCTGAAAAAATGATTTTTCCCATGTATTTTTTCTAACAAGGTCCTCTAACAAATCAAATTTACCTAATGCCATAAAATCCCAGCATTTTAACTTTGTGCCAACAACAAGAACATTTTTTTAATTTCATATGACAGTCAGTACTTCAGTCTGAATTCATTAGGCTATGCTCACTAAAGAATGGAGCTGCGGAGGACTTACATCAATTGCTCTTTGTGATTCTGTCAATATCCGAATAATGGCATGATCAGATGTCATATTGCATGAAAGAACTATGTGCTCAAACCGTCCATCAACAGGTATAGCGGTCCTCACAATGGGTTTAATATTAGCAAAGCTGCAGCAGAGGCACAGAGAGGTTAAATTAAAAAGTTTATGCATCAGCACATCCTGGTAAATGGTTCAAAGACAGCATTAATGCAACCTAAGTCATTGCTTCGGAATGGTAAAAAATAAGTTAGCTAATAAGATCTCTCTCTTTTCTTAGCATACTATAGGAAGCTAGTTAGGTTAAGGCTTAGTTATTGAAACAGCTGTGTTTGAGAAAAGGAATGTAAGCAAGCAATTAAAAGGAAAGATCTTCCTTTTTAGAGAGAAGAAACCCAGCCTCCCACACACACCTCCCCGCGGACTGCTAATTATTGCTCTTCAAATTGGCTCCACAAAGTATAAATTTTGTAGCCAAGCTAGGTCCTTAAATGGTACCAAAATTCTAATGTTTGCTAGTGAAAAGATAGCACATGAAATCCTGCCAAAGTTTTACCATTTTATTTCACGAATCTGTCTGTGCAAAATGGAATTTCATATACCTGAAGGGCTTCCTGACAATAATATGATAAAGACGACCTGGAGCATAAAGGCGTCTTGGATCTTTTAGCATCTTCTCCTCCATGGTGAATGTATCCTTCAGGCACATTATGCACATCAAGCATGGGAAACTATAGAAAAAAGAATACTTGTCAGCCTATGGGTCTGTCTTACTAGTCTTTTGGTATCATGAATATATGACCTGATACAATGATGAACCAAATATTCAAGTATCAAAATAAATGAAAAAAACTGCAGAATAACTCATTCTTCCTAAAAGTTATAATAACTCCATTCATCAAGCTTCCCACTATAAGTTAACAAGAAATTCTGGGCTTCTTATAGTAAAGGAATTGTATAAGTGGCAAACATCAAATTGACAGGGAAATTCTTATTTTGCAGTGAGTAAGCAAAGATTTTGTCTTAAGACTGTCATTGATTCTGTCACGCTAAAATGTTTTGCATTCAATCTTTAAATTTTCTCCACTTTATAATCACAAAGTGATGCCACAAAGGACCTTCCACCTCCAATCGAGAGCTTGGGGATTCAAGCCACTGGACAATCAATTGTGGTGGGGGTTTTACCAATATCCAATAAAAGGTGAATAGGTGACACCAAAAAGACAACGAGCAATGGACCGAGTCACATTATGCTTAAAAAAATCCTAAGTCTTATCCAATTTTATTACAAGATCAGGAAATTGAAATTATAGAGCATCTCTCAATACTCAAAGTTTCATATCTAAAGTGAGTTTTCAAGAAACTGCTCGAGTTTTTAGCAAAAACGACTCTCTGGGGTTTGATTAGGCAAAATTTTGGAAATAAGACCTTCATTTCTGTTTCTTCCAGCTACTTATCGCCTATGATTCACCTTTCCATGAAATCATGTATTGGTTCAGATAAATCCATTTTTTATAGAACTTCGAAAACGAAGAATTTCAGGACTTTAGTGACCTGACTAGGAAACAAGAAATTTTTCTATTTTTTATGAGGTTGGTCTTACTTCACAGTCAAGAAAGGAAAGAAGACTTCCCATCTCCTTTTATCTCATTCATAGCTCCCTTTTTTTTTGGGGGTGTGATATTCGAACTTGAATTTCTTGTTTTCTAATTTAGATAATGTAAAAATGGAAAGTAAGTAGGCCAGGGGACTATTCATCATTTGAATCTCCAACAATTATTCCAATAATTACATATCCGATTTGGCCTATGTCACTTGAACTAAGCTATTTTGATTCTGCATATTTAAAATCACATATTACATAGACATCAAAAGTCACGCTAAAAGGAGAGAAGACCTGCAATCTTTTACCAGAAAAGTGACTTGAAAGCATTTTCCAGTGCTACAGTGGTCCGAGGTAAGAAATCATCCTGATTGGTCATGGTAAACATGTGTCAAATGTGACCATAAATTCTAAACAAACAAGTAAATCTTGGACATAGAGCATCCAACAAGAAAAGAAATATATATAAGATATTAGACCTTATTGATTATCAAAAAAGGCATCTTCCTAAATTGTGAATCACATCTACCTTTTCTAATAGGAATTGCTTCCCAAGAATAGATTGTCTACCTTTCTTCATATGTTTTGTGTAAGTGTAGCTCTACATCCAATCCATAGATTTTGCTTCCAAATAACAGTTCAATCCTTCCAACTAACAACATTTGATTCACTAATTGCAGGGAGAAACTATCTCCTCAAAAATATATGGGTCACTTCATCCCACAACAGCAAGGATAATACACACTACTTACAAAAATATAAGCACCATTCAAATGCTTCTCATGTTACATCTATCAGAAGAGAAACAGCTACTTGATGGTAAGCTACCTCATAATGACATTCACACCATGCAATAAGATCAAGCTATTTGATGTTGCACTTCAAATATGAAGTATTAAATCCAAAAGATAAGCTATGTGCCACTTAGGATAAAATTTAAGTAAAGAAAAAAGAACTCCCCTAATGGAATGTTCTTTAGTAGAAGGATTACATGGTCTTGTATCAAAAAAAGGAAAAACATCATCGACCTCACATATCTGGTTGACCTTTCCATTAAGATAAATCCAATAGTACTAGTCAAACTGAAGAAGATGTGTATCAGACAACAAATAGAACCTACATGCTTACCTGAAGTACAATAGAGTTTATGATGTCTGCATATCTCACAGCCAAATTCAGTGAGACACACCTTGCAGGAGCAATTGCAAAGCACCTGATCCTTTTTCTGTCTAAGAACCCCAACTTTTCTCGGTTCTTCACAGTCAACATTGTCAACAGTGTTACCACCCCTGCCCCTAAAGAATGCCCAGCAAATGTCAAGGTATAATCAGGATACCTCTCCACTAATTCTCTTAAAATTTGTGATTCAGCTTCCCAAACCCATTCAGCTGCCTTAAGTAGACCATTATGAACATAACCCCCATCAAATTCTGCTTGCCCAAGTTTATCGTCAAGTAGGACCAAAAAATCACTCTCCTTGGCCAAATTAAGACCCCTAATTGCTACAACTATATCAGCATTCTGATGATCAACGTAGATCAAATAAGGAGATACCTTCCCTTGAGTATCTTCATGACTTTTCTTTACAATAACCCAATCTGGATCAATACCATATCCTCCAGGTGGAGTCCATATGGGGTTTCTTATATCATCCTCATATACTGCTATAATATATCGACAGAACCTGGGCACAGGATCAAACTCACTTGCAGTTGCAAGTCCCCAATTTTCACTTTCACGGCCAGCAGTATAAAGGAACTTCTTCCACACCCACCGTACACAAGCTAAGCAGTATACACATTCAACAACTGGAACACAACAGGCAAATGACATTGGTCCTACCAAACAGTCATCTTCTAACAATTCAAGAATGACAATTATATTCAAGAAAATGAATGACAAAACTGATTCAGCAAATGAGTCATTTCTCAATCAGGCAACAACACTGTTGAGGTTCGAATTGTGGGGTACCAATATTCTATGGGTAGAGCAGATGTCTGGGTTTTTTCAAGATTTTGCTAACTAGTTGAGCTAACTCAGTGATCAAGACTTGAATTTTTATTAACTCAAAAATCAAGATTGAATCTTTATTCGTAAAATAAGAGGAGAGGGCATTAAATTACCATTAGAACAACTGGGCTGTGGAGCAACTGGGCAGATAACAGTTGTAATCATCAATACAAACTTCAAAAAGGGAACATACCGTATAGTTTATAATTGAATAAAGGTAGAAAAGGGGCTGCTTTTGAAACTTGAAAAGAGAGAAATCACTGAAAACTGAAGGGAAAAATGGAAGAAAAGGCTGCAACTGCTCGTTAAACACACCATTTTTGTGGGGTCCTTTACAATTGAGTGAAAGAATATCTAGGGATTATACCTAGATCCTTCTCTAATGGTACTGGATTTCTGATTAATTATTAGTAATACTGCTTTTTTCTGGTTTGCAAGTAGTATAACCTATGATTATGGGTCTCTGCTTCGTTGTGATTTGTGTGGAGAAAACAGTTCCTATAATTTTCCTATATATTCCCTCTGGTTGGTAGAAGTTTCCTGTGAACTGTGAAGTGTGCTAATTAAAAATTTAAATAAAAAAGAAAAAGGAAGGAAAAGGAAAGAAAGTAAAAAAGAACAAAAAGGAAGAGGAAAGCCAAGAAAGTACTTTCTTGTGAATTTATTGCCGTTTCACAACTTTTGTCCTACTTCTAAG
>JACEIK010005967.1:38383-68251 GCA_018107945.1 Datura stramonium
CCACCAACACCTCCCCCACCACCTCCCTACCACATCTCTAGCTATTCAATTCATCACCACGAAATTCGCTCATTCTTCATTATCTCCTATACCATTAAAGTCATAGCATGACGTGAACTTTCAAAAATCGTTACCAAAAATTAATCTAGATAGTAATCAAAATCTCCAAAAATATTTCAATTAGTAAAGTAAATAACTCAATTAAAAATTAACTTCTCAAACCACAACAGTTATTAAAAATAGATGCTACGATAAAAAATTGAAGCATTTGCCGAAAATTTTTTCCGCTCACCATTGATGCTTCTTTCTTTCTGCCTGATTATCTAAAAAATGTTTCTATTTATTTGACTTTATAAGAAATAATTTTTTTAAAAAAAAGGGGATAAAAGATAAAATAGAAGAAAAAAGAGAGAAAAAGAAAAAGAATGCATTGAAAGAAAAAGTAAGAGCAAAGAAGGGGAAAAGAGATAAAAATAAATGGAAAAAGAATAAGAAGAAAAGACAAAATAAAATAATAAATAAATAAATAAAATTAAAAAATGACACGTGTTGGCGTATGTTTTTCACCAATTTAATACAAATCTGGGTGTTGCTTTTTAAGGGTGAATATATTTCATTTTAAAATAGTTCAGGGGGGTTATAGGACCTTCGCAAAGTTGGAGTGTGTAATAACAATTTCGGGCAAAGTTAGAGTGTGTTTTGAATTATTTTCTCTTTTTTTCTTTTATTTCACAAATCACAATTATGCTAAAATTACTATCCAGTTATTTTCTAACAGAAATATATACTGTACAATCAGAAATACAAAAAAAATTAAAATACATACATTAGAAATATAAAAACTAAAAAAAAAAAAATATAAACTGTTCTCTTAATTTTAAAATAGAACAAAATATACATTAATAATNTCTAGCATTAGACAATACTTAAACATCACCTAAAATCTCTTCATCTTCTTTACCTTTTAATTTACTGATAAATTTACACATTTTAACTTATACATTTAGTAGCTGAAACTAAAGATAATTAAATATTTATAAATAACTGTCATCTTTTTGTGATTAAAAAAATTTTAACTTTTATTTTGAACGATATGAATTATAAAGTATCATTAAAAAAATTAAGTAATGATGGATATTAATGATTTAAAGATAAGGAATATGAAAAGTTAGAGTAATTGTAATAATAATTAAGAATTTTATTTTACAATAAAATAAATAAGAAAATATAAGAGAAAATGTTCAAAAAAATGACAAAAAAGATAAATACCAAAAAGATAAATACTAATGATGGCCTAAGAGAGGTGACACGTTGATGAAGCAAAACTTATTATATATATAGATTTTTTTTTAACAAATTAATAACTAATTTTCGAATATCGTATTGTACACGTGACAATATTTAAATAGGTCACGTCACTTAAAAACTCACCTATTAAACTATCCATCCAACCTAAATCTGATTCGATCCATAACTATTAAAACCTACCAATCTTTTAACTCGACCCATTATTACCCTATAAAACCCCTTCCCCGTCTAATTTCATTGGTCGTTAAAACTCCTCCAAAGATGTAACCCCGTACATCTTCTTCTACCTTTTCGCACCTCTCTTCCTAATCTACCCTGGACATTTATATTTTTGCTTTGAAAAATTCGTAATGCATAAGAGAGAAAATATTTATTGTTTTTCCTAGGTGAAAACCGAGGCGAAGTCAGTACTTGTAGCCACAAGATTAGGTATCAACAAGTGTAAATATGTTTAGAAGAAAAATTCTACTCAATAATAATGACATCACATGATATACTCTCTTCCCAAGCTTCTCTCTGCAGAGCTAGAAGATATACTTTCATGTATAAACTCAAAAGTTTTCTTCCGTTTCATCTAATGAGGAAGGAATGTATAAATGCACTTTCTCAATACGTACCTTAAAATCAAACATCTAAAATTAAGCTTCACTAATATTGAGTCAAGTTCAAAATTCAAATTTAAAATATAAATTTAATTTCAAAATATTTCACTTTATGTCATGAACCAAATAATCTATTATTGTTATGAAATAATAAAAGTAAAATAAGAATAAAGTGAGAAAGAGAGAAGAGAGAATACTTATTTTTCTCTTGAGAGATTCTTTTTTCAGGGATTAAAGGTATGAAATACAATGAATAAAAAAATCCTTTATTTATAGACCTTCACTATAATACAAATACATTTATAAACATTCGTTATAATACTAATATATTTATAACACTTCCCCAAATGTCTATTTTATAGATAATGTGTTCGTTAAAATCTTACTAGAAAATCTAGTAGAAAAAATCTATGAAGGAAAAAGAGTACATATCTTTGTAATACGCACGGGGTAGGTGCCTCATTAAAACCTTACAAGAAACTCGTGGGACAAAAATTCGTAGGTGAAAAGAGTACAATGAGTAGCTAACTCCCTAATGAGAACATCCTTGGAATCTCTCAATCCCGATCTGCACCATCTTCTTGAAAGTTGCGTCAGAGATTTGGTGAATAAATCAGCCACATTGTCATTTAAACGAATCTGTTGCACGCTGATATCACCATTCTTTGGAGCTCATGTGTGTAGAAAAGCATTTGGCGAGCCGTAAGCTGCCTCTATCTCCCTTTATGAATCCTCCCTTTAATTTTTACTATTCGTTCTATCTCCTTTATGAATCCTCCCTTTAATTTTGCTATGCATGCCGCATTATCTTCATATAATCAAACAACTTTTCTCGCATTGCATAACTAACAATCCTTTAACAATATTGGTTAGAAATAAATAAACTCATACGCATTTTCATTCGCTCGTATCCCTACTAATAAAAGTGAATCTATATTTTTCATGCACATTAATAAAAATATTATCTCTTGGATAGTAATAGCAAGATATATAAGTACCACCACTGTATTAAAATACTATACTTTCTAACCATTTTCACGACTCGAAATGATTCTATTATGTTAAGCTTATCTCACAACCATTGGGATATTTAATAGAATCGCTTAAAAACTTTTTAAATCGCTCAAGGATTTTCATATATCCTTCAATATCTATCTAGGCATGAAAATAATTTCATTATACGCATGTCAAGTTTTCATGTATTAATGCACTTATGAGCAACCTCAAAATAATTGCATCCACCACAAAAGGACCTCTCCATATAACAATGTCGTGGATTTGCGAAAACCTTATGCCACAAGAATCCATTTATACCAATGACATTATACTTGAACTTTGTATTTTTATTTGGCCAATCATTTATCTCTCCACACTTTTTGGCGCATTTGAATACAAGATCCGTCAATATTTATAATATTGAGGGTTGCATTATATCAAAGGTATCATCGACAATCATTTTGATATCGATCCAATACGATATAACTTATCACATCTATTCATTTTTCATCAAGCCAGTACCTCGACCTTTTTCAAGGTATTATGAAGTATTATGTCGCGGGTCATCCTTTTTTAAATCACTTGCCTCATTATTCTAACCATCTGGATTATTTGCTCTTCTCCTTCTTCGCGAGTTTTTATTTGTAGAATCGAGCCGATCTATCACGCTTCAGCGTGTTATGACTTTGTCCTTCAAGGGACTCTTATTGGGAGCATTTGCAGCCGAATTATAAAATAAGATCAGCAAATACATCTGACAATTTATTTGCAATATTTTGCAAGCGACTATCTCTCGAACTTTAAGTTTTATTTTTCTGAGATTTAGATAATCATCCACACATAATTTTCAGCTATTAACCACCTCTTCCCCTAATGTTAAAAAAGTTAACATTTACCCCAACCTCATTTGGGACCCATCTTTTTGCTGTTGTGGTGGGAGTACTAAATCATATACGTACATTCAAATTTTTAGATTGAATTATTCTGCCTTCGACCCCGAACTGCCAGGATAGGGGGAACCTTGTTGACTTGATGCATTCAAGTGTTGGCTATATGTTAAGGAAACATCTCTATACCAAATTTTATTTTACATTTTTTGTTCATAATCAATGGTTTAGCTATAATTAGTATACAATTTTTGCTAAACCAACTTAGATATGGACCAACATTATCAATATGATTTTTATAATTTAATCAGGTTTTATTAACAATTAGCAAACAACCTTGCAAAAATCAATTGCAAGTTGATATCAAAGCACATGTGACCATACCATAGATGCATCTATTAAAATTATATAATAGCAAATGGTTCACATGGCAGGTGAACGAGCTCATATTCACCTTTTTATAAGTTTCAAAATTTCAGGGAATATAATCCCAATCATAGCTGATATAATGATCATTCTATCATGAGAACAAACAACACAAAAGAATTCTGGAAGAATCTTTTATTTCTTCAACATATAGCCACGTGAATTCTCAATTATTTTTGCATCACATTTGAACCGGGATGGCCAACTAGTTATGTCAACTTATCTTTATTTCAGTAAACTTCTAGTTTACTTTCGTATGCGATTTTGTCATCATACTCATGTTTATGTATTACAAACAAAAGAAAACGGCGGGTAATCTTTTACATAAATATTTATAACCCGATTCAATTGTAGTAATATGAAGATATTAGATCTTCCCATAATTTATAGTACCATTTTTTTTCAATATATTTGAAACTTATAAGTTTCATTTTGAGACTTACTAGTAACACATTAGCTCTTACAGAGCTCTCAATTAATTTTGTATACTACCACATATTCCATCATATCAACATCATCAATAGTCTCTCCACAAAATTTCAACTTAGAAACAATTTTGAACGTTGAAGAGTTGTACTCATTAATAGACTTATAGTCTTGATGGATCCAATCATATCGTGCCTTTGGGTGGATAACCATTTTCATGTGGTCATACCTTTCTTTTAGGCTATTCCACAAAATAAGTGGATCCTTAACCATGAGATATTCAATTTTAAGAATTTCGTCAAGATGATGACTCAAGAATATCATAGCCTTAGCACAATCTTAGTTTGATGCTTTATATTCACTTTTAATGGTGTCTCCAAGACCCATTACATCCATATGGATTTCAGCATCCAACACTCATGAATGATAGTTCTTGCCCGAATTTTGAAGGGGAACGAAATTAAGTTTCGTAAGGTTAACCATATTAAAAGAAAGAGAAAAATAATACCTTGACCTTCAAATTTTGAGACGGTAGAGTCGTAGAGTAACAATATTTCATGTTGTTAAGTAATAAATCTTTCGAAAAAGAAATTTTAATTTTTCTTACCTCATATCTTTCAAAGTGAGTGTTCAAGACAGAGACTCGTGCTAATAATGTGTTATGAAATAATAAAATAAGAAAAAAAATATTGTAGAGAAATAGAGAATAATTATTATTTCTCTTGAGGGATTAAAGAGATGAAATATAATGAATGAAAAACTCCTCTATTTATAAGAATAAATCCTCATAACTTTTCTTCAAAATATAGCCATTCACTGAAATATAAATAAATTTATAACAATTACAAAATTATGCCATTTCTCTAATCCACTGAACCTCCCTCCCTCCAAAAGAAAACAAGGGCACAAAGTCCAAATAAACCAGAAATGGCAACTTTTTTATAACTGTCCCAAGTAAATCTTTTGTCCAAATTTAACGTCTAAAATTTGCAATGAAGAAAACGTGTGGCAAATTAAACTCTACCTTGTCTTTTCATGCGGCAGTATATGTAGGCTCTTCTCACTTTTTCTCTCTTTGAATTTTGACTATAATAATACCCCTTCCACAACCACCCAAAATTAAAATCAGACACAAGTGACCTTTTTCCCTCTGAAATTATTGAGTGCGAACTTTTTTCACACAGTTTCTTGGTTTTAATCATCTTTTGATACGAACATGGATACCGAATCAGGTAAATCTTCGACTTTTTCCGGTGAGGTAACAGAGTCGGAATGAAGTACGAGCGGAATGGATTCATTATAGCATTCCGAACTAGTTGGGGTTATGAAATTTATCTGAATAATTGTTTTAGGTTATTTTCTTTTGTGATGTTCCTTCACTTATTAGAATTCTGTATGAAAATATTCTGATAGAATTGGGTTCTTGTGTAGTGATTGAGTTCTTGGGTGACGTGCCATTGTTGCAGAGGCTGCCCGGTTCTTCGCTCAGAAAAATTGCTCAACTCGTCAAGGTTAAACATTATGGTAATTTCCTCCCCATAAATTTAACTGCTAGTTTTTCTTTAGTCTGTCCTTTATGAGTATGAGCTTCACAAGTTATCAGGAGCGTAATATTATGAGTACAGATGGATTATATCGGACTTCCAGTTATCACAAGTTTAATAATCCTACTTATTATAGTGTATGGTGGTTTTTTTCTTGGTGGTTTTTTTCTTCATATCTATAACAAGACAATCAATATTGATTATTTGATTAATCAATTTATAGTTATTTTATTTCTCTAGTTCTGGAGAGTTGGCATATTTTAGCCCTTATTCCACTTCTTAGAAGTGGACATATTGCTTTCCCTTGGGGGTCTACATTTACTTGAAAGGCTTAAGTTGTTTCTTTTCGTTTAGGGTCATAGTTCTCACATAGTTTTCATTTGGTGGTGGATCTGTACAGAGAGAAAAATATTTGTAGAGATGAGGGCTACGTTCTTTGACGTATTTACTTTTTGAAATGTACAAGATGTGGAAAAGAAGAATGGGTTAATAGAGCAGGGGTATCAAAAATGCAAAAATAGAAAAGGGGCATCTGGAAAAGAAAAATGAGGATAGAGGAGAGTCGGTGGTAAATACTAATGCCAACCATAAAGTTAGTTTTTTCGTGAAACAAATTAAGAGGGGAAATCTAATTGCAGAATTTGCTCCCATTCCAGTCAATTTTGCAATGTCCAGTTTCAAGACTGAAGTGAATAGCTTTCGATAGGAAATGACATTACTCGTGCTCAAGCATTATACAACTATGGGGAGGATGTAGAGATATGTGTGCCCACTAGCTGAATAATTGCAACCCCTTTATTTGAACAAAAAGTAGCATAATTGTTGTGTTAATGGCGGAGACACTGAGTCATCCATTACAAAAAGATCTCCCTCTGAGTGGAGATGTGCAGGTATTTTAAGGTGATCCACTGAAATGTATGTTTTCTGAACCCATCGAAATTATTCAAAAATTTCACTATATCAATTTTGTTAGTCCTAGGGAATAGCATAGTGATGAATAATTTAGAATCATAAGAAGTCCAGTCCAGGTAATAAATCAAGAGGAAAGACTATTTGCTATATAAGAATAAAAATTCACTTTTATGAAATGAAAAAGTTTCGTAGGTACTTTGTTGATAAGAAAGGTTAATAACAGTGGAGTATCGATTTGCTCTAACCGAAGTTATTACATTGAATTCTCCAATGATGGCCTTTCTTATATCTCATCAGTATTCCAAGTAAAGAAAGAATATTTCAGTTTTTTATGTAATCTTTGCATCTTATTTGATACCTGTTAATATTATCAACTACTTAATCAAAAAGAGAATATTTCAGTTTTATTCTACCAGCTATCTCTTTGAAGCAGATGGTTCACATTTTTTATTTTGTAGATACTGGAAAAGTCAACTCAACTTTCCGTTATCTTATTGGTTCTATTATTTCTTCTTCATTGCTAATACTTGTGACCTTGTTCATTCATATTTAATTGATGTTATTTGCATGAGGTTCCTAGGTATAAGTGTATTCAAAAGGGTAAAATTTAGTGGCTTGTATTTCAATAAAGATGGCACTGAAAAGCTCATTTATTTTGGGGGACGAGAGGTTGTCACTACTGATTTGTCAAAGCAATGGGGAACTTGCTCCATAAGAGGCGCGTAGATTTTTTTTTTAAAATTTTTATTTTCTAAATTGTGGTGTTCGGGCTAGCTTGCGTGCATCACTAATTCCTCGGAGTACCTGCTATCTCCTGCGCTATCTCCTGTACCTGATAACTCTGTCTGCCAAGAAATAAAACCTTAGACAGATGGGTAGACCTAGTGCTTTTGTCTCTATTGGGATGTGAACTTGAGACATTAGGTTCTCATCCCATTTCATTGACCGCACACTCTTGGGTTGCAAGAGCTGCATAGACTTTTGTCTGCAATATTCTCTGTGGCAAAGATGCTGAGGCGCGTTTAAAGTCTTATTGCCTAAGTGTTACTCTCTCCATTCCAATTTATGTAATGCTCTTTCTTTTTTAGTCAGTCCCAAAAAGAATAACATATTTCTATATTTAGTAATATTTTAACTTTAAAATGCCTATTTTACCCTTGATGAGATGATTTATAACCACACAAATATCTATGATTTATTCTAATCCACAAAATTCAAAAGACTTTCTTTCTTAAACCCCACGCCTAGTCAAACACCATCACATAAATTGGGAGGAGGGAGTATATTAAAACAATATTGCCATCTTGCCTACTTTTGTCTCAAATATGGCACAAATTGTGGTTGATATACTGGATTCACCTCCATTCTTCAAGTTCAAGCGCCTTGGGCTCTTCACAAGAGAGAACTAGGTCGTAACACTAGAAAATTGTGCCCATTATAGTTTTTATTAGAAATTATGTAACTGATTTTTATGGTTAGTCATAGGATGGTAGAGGAGAGATAAGATGCTGCTCATATTTCTTGTAATATCAACTGGAAGTTACTTTTGATGACTGTTTGTACTTGCTGGTGCAGTAAGGTGAGTGAACTGCACCTTGTTGATCTTGTAATATCAATTTGTAAGTTACTGTTGGTAGCTTTTCCTATTGTGATGGTTCAGTAAAGTGAGTGACTCAAATCCCAACCCCAAATTCACCAACCCCCAAGAAGAAACGAAGAAGAATTAAAGGGAAAGAGGGTAATGACAAGACTTGGGGCATTTGCTTCTGGTCATGTGGCGTATACCAGTTTGAGATTTTGTTTTTTCTGGTTGTCTTCTGGTATTGTTGCTAGGCTTGAACAAAACATATCCTGACTGTTTCAATTCAATAAGTCTAATAAAAGATATAAGATCATGACTGTCTACTTTGATAATGATGTTATTTTTCGTAAAAAATGACCATGCAATTTATTTTGTGTTACCATTGCAGATCGTGGAGATTATGTTATCCGTGAAGGAGAAGCTGGGGATGGAATTTATTTCATATGGGATGGAGAGGTAATTCTGAGTGTTGTTTTTGCTTTAGTTGTACTGAATGTATGTGAACATAAATCGTGCAACTGACCTTTTCTATTGTTATGGTAATCTAATTTCCAGGCTGAAGTCTGCGGTTTCAGCCAAGCTGATGATGAAAATCGTCCTGAATTCCAGCTCAAACAATTTGATTACTTTGGTCATGGTGAGGTGCTCCTTGTCAGCTTCGTATATTCTTTGCCTTTTGAGTTTTAGATTCCAACTTCCTAAATTGAGGAATTTTTTGAATTGACTATCTTGTCCTGTTTTGTCCTCTACTCAATGTTATCACTTTCTGCTGTATAAATATTTTATGTCATTCCAGAGTCTAGATTCAGTTATTGCCTCTCTGTAGGTCTCTTTTTGGCCTCTATTAGTAGCACAGTCATGTTCTACTACTTTTAGACTTTCAAGTTTCAATCTTTACGTGTTGGGGAATTACAAGCTTCAAGATGTTATGGCAGGTTTGGCAACATCCACACAGCCTGCTGAGGTGATTGCATTGTCTAAGGTGCTGCCTCTTTCCAACCATGGAACAGTTCTATTTTCCATAGTTATTGCATGATTGATGTCCAGGGCATTCTGCATCTAATTTTGCAGTAATGATCTAACTTTCTCTAATGGCAGCTGACCTGCTTAGTGCTGCCTCATGAGCATAATAATCTGCTCCAGCCCAAATCAATTTGGAACGCAGACAAAGAAAGAGATACGTGTGCACTTGTGGAGCACATATTGCACTTGGAGCCTATTGAGGTATGTTATTTATGCCTTCTGTAACCTTATAGCTGACCTCCCATTCCTTTTACTTCATATGTTGGCTGTAAAGTTTCTGTTATTTCCTTCTTTATATTTATTAGACTCAGTCATCTATGCCAGTTTATGTACCAATACTCGGGTACGTTGCCGCGTATGATTTAATCTCGATTATATTTCTGTCCTTGAAACCTGTACCACTGATTCTCAACACTTGAGCATTCTCTCATCTGTCCTCCTCCCCATTTAGAGATATGGGTTGCACCTGATAGCTGATGGTGTTAACTAGTGAGTAGTTCAGTTTGTAGAGCGATGGCTTTCGCTTCATGTTAGAGAGTAGAGACTTAATTGACTTGCATCAGAATATACTGCTAATAAGTGGTGTTGACATTCTTAACTAATTAGGTAAAAATGATCCTTTTTCTAACTACTAGGAGAAACTACTAGTGAGTTTCTTTTTTTATTTCTTTTTTGCCAAGAAATAATTTTACTTAATAAACTGCAGCACAAGGAGGTAATGAGTGTATACAGAAAAGCTCACAGGACTTGACTCTTTTATGTGGCTAATGAGTCAATGAAAGTCCAATGCAAGAAATATGTTTGATTTCCCCTAAGCATCGGTAATTTCTGCTTAACCTATTGTCAGCAGTATGCAAAAGAGGAACTTCTTGGTGCATAGCTGGTGATAATATTTCATTCTTTACCATTGCGCTTTGAACTCCACGTTACTTGTCTTTCTTTTGTGAGATCCATTTATTTCATATGCTTTCTTTAGCAAGCTCTGTTAGATCTTTTAAAGGTTCGATTTGCTTAAGAAATAAGATACCTGTTGTTATGAATGCTTGAATTTGTTCAAGATAATTTGGTAGATCAGGATAATTGCTATCCTATCACCACAGACTTGTGGATTGTTTGCCTTTGGAACATTTCTTTTCTGAAGGATTGATGTTTCATTGTATTACCAGTTCAATGTCCCCTTTTGGGAGTTCTAACATAAATGTTCCAATGAAGGTGAACATTTTCCAAGGTATAACATTGCCAGATGCCCCTAAATTTGGGAAAGTGTTTGGAGGTCAGTTTCTTGGGCAGGTAAAATTGAAATATCCTCTTTCCCCACCACGCTGTGGACCACCCACTTTCATTGGAGTTTAACTTCAGATGACTTGGGACCTCTTTGTGAATAATTACTTCATTCTCTATGCTCTAATATGCAGGCATTGGCTGCAGCATCAAAAACTGTTGATTTTCTCAAAATTGTTCATAGTTTGCATGCCTACTTCCTTCTTGTTGGGGATTTTGACAGTAAGTAGTTTTCGTTTATAATTTGTTGCTTTAAGCACTTTTTTTGTAACTTTTCTAGTGTTTAATGATGCATTGCCAATGCTATATCTGAAATAAATAGCCAATTTAAGCTAATGCGCATATCTTTGAATTCTTTGGAATCCTATGCCAGATCGCACAGCTGTATGATTTGATGTTTGTATACCAGTATGTTTGTTTAAGATAATTCTCACATGCAGTCTTGTCATTATGGGGTTGTGGATGCAATAGTAATATTAAGCTTTTCAATTTTCCAGTGTTTAATTGAACAATTAATGAAGAATGAGGATTCATATAGACGACCCCAACTTATTTGGGACAGTGGCATAGTTGTTGTATAAGAGAACAATTCTCTGACTTTTATATTTAAGCATTCATCCTAAAATTGAGGATTTCTCCTTCCTATTAAATTAGACAAAGTTTAGCTAACCATTTATCTGGTGTTATGGAGAATCAGATATTCTTCCCTATTTATGAGTGGAAATGCATGAAAGAATTTATGTCTGCTTGTATTCAGTTTCCAAGAGGCACAATGTGTGCGCAATTACGGGTTTGCATAAAGCTGAACAGAGAAAGAGCGAGTTGTCTATGTTAATAACGCTAACCTTCTTTTAATAATATAAACATATTATGACTTTCAGTTTGTTAGTTCAGAATTTGAACACCCTAAACATTTGGAACAGAGGTTGACTCAAGACTACTGATGAAATCAATTTGCAAATGGTAAAGCTCTTTAGTGCACTCAACAACTACATAAAATTTCTTATCCGATTAAATCTTTTAGCCAGTTTTGGTTTTTTTCTAAGGTGGAGGTTAAAACCTAGAATGATTTCCTTGCAGCCAACCCCCAACTAGAAAAAACACAGAAAGAGGATGAGAGGCCCAGTGTGAGCTTTGTGTTACTGTAGGCAAGCTGCCTCAGTGTTGTATTGGACAAATTGGCTTTAATTGAAGGGGCATCAGACAGGTAGTTGAGCCAGTGCACTTCCTTTGCCAGTCATTAACCCCCATAGCCCACTGATCCTTAGATGCTGGTAAGATACATAACAAGCTGGCTAGGGGAAACAATGTTTTGCAGGGATCTTTCCTACCTACACAACCACCAATTCTTGACCTCTTTGCTACACCATACGGGAGCCCTTACTTCTAGTTTGCAAAAAGTGGCTTAATGGGGCTGAGCCCTAATTTCTCAACAAAAACAAAATGTGGAGTATGCTGGAGCTTCTGAACTTCCAAACAACCCTACTCTGATTCTTGAAATTTGGCTTTCTACCACATTCTTCACCTCAGTTCTCTCTCCACCTTATTCCGCAAGGCACTTATAATTATTATCAATTATCTTCTTACAGATATGGGTTATTATGATGGAATACTTTGTCATAGTTAGAAATTCCAGTAACTAGGGAAGTTTCCTTGATCTACAACAACAACATACCCAGTAGAATACCACAAGGTGGGGTCTGGGAGGGTAGAGTAGAGTGTACGCAGACCTTACCTCTATAGGTAGGAAGGTTGTCTCCGATAGACTGAGCTCAAGAAGAGATGAAAAGGAAGCAGTAATAACAAAGTGAAATGGAAGAAACAAACAGGTAGCACTGGAGACTTAAGAATAAGCAAACATAAGAATGAAACTAATACTCTTAGATGAAAAAGAAAAATGCTCGGTAACCTACTATCCCTCTACCTTGATACTCGCCCTCCACACCTTCCTATCAAGTGTTGTGACCTCAGTAAGCTAGACTGCACCACGTCCTGCTTAATCACTTCTCCGCAGGACTTCTTAGGCCTACCTCTTCCTCTCTTCATGCCCACCACGCTTAGCCTCTTACATCTCTTTGTTGGAGCATCCGCGCATCTCCTCTGCACATGTCTAAACTATCTCAACCTCCCTTCCCGCATCTTGTCCACCACGGGGACGAAGTCTCCGAGATCTAAACTTTACTTATTTAACATAGTCTAAAGTTTCCTTATTTCTTGTTATCTATAATTACCTTATTTCTAGTAGCCTAAACTCCATATAAGGAAATCCAAAGAGCTAATTGTTTAAAAACTTTTATGAAAACAACAAACTAATATCTTTATTATCACATGGTATCGGACTTTTCACAATGTTGATAAAGATTTTAGTAGCTTAGGGCCTGCCTGACGGGGGCGTTGTTGGGACAGTTTTTCCCCGTTCTCATTAGGTTTCTATTTTTTCTCTTTTCATTGATGGTTCTACCGGCGTTATCTCTCTGCGATTTCAAGCCGAACATTCCCAAAACTTCTTTTTTCTCTTCCTTTTGTTTAAGGTATCAGTGTTCAGGTGTCAAGTCCTCCTATGTACATTAATTTTCCACTCATTGTCCTGAAACCTCTTTGTCCCTTTTCTTCAAAATATCGGGCTTTAGGTATTGACTCCCCTCCCTTGAACACTGAGTTTCAGGTCACTGTTCTAGAAAATTCTTCTTCCCTTCTTTTCTTCATGGAATTAAAGTCTCTCCTCTAAACATTGTATGACTGGTCATTACGACAACAACAACAACAAACCCACCAGTGTATGACTGGTCATTCTTCGGAGAATTTTTTGGTTACTATGTAGTTGTCAATTGAAGATATCCTGAAGATTTGCACCACTATACTTCTTTCTGGTAATTGAGAATAGGATTTTTTACTTGTGTGGTGTGTAAGAAGCTTTCTTTCTTTGTGCAGTTACTAGTGACTCTATGGAGGAAATAATTCTAGTACCACTTCTCTTTTTGGTAATTGTTCACTCTATTCAGGCAACACTATTTCAACAATATTATTTAAATGACTGTTCCTGCAAAAATAACTTTCTCTGACATGTTCGTAAAAATAAAAAGACCCTTTCCCTGACATGCTTGGCTTGACTTTCCATTTTTGATTTGCAACAAGTTGCTACTCAGCACTACCTTAAGTTTGATGGGGCATGTTAAAAGTCAAGAGAATTGATATTGTTATATGTTAGAAAATATCAAGGTTGATATTGGATCATAGTTAATAATTTCACTAATTAGTTTTTTCTTATTTAATGCACTCTAGAATTTTCTTATTTCATGTGGTCTAAATTTTGCCTTATTGCTAGAAGCCTAATCTCCTATATAAGGGGCCTCTTGGATACTGTCTATAACCAATTCAAGACAAGTTCTCTTTTCTTTAACCTCAAATTTCACTTTATACATTTCTATATAAGTATATGTTTATATGTTTGTTTGTTCAATAAACTAAAAGGAGAATAGACTTGGTAGTAGGTTCTGCTTACTTAGCATAGATCCTTATTGGAGCCTAAATCATCGTTTACTGTTTACAATTATAACCAAAAGTTATCCACTGATTATGTCTTTTCATAAAAGTATCAGCGCTGAAGAATGAAAAACATCCAATCTGTAGGAATTAGGCATTTTTCAGTAGCTCAACTTCTGCTTATTCATCAGATTGCAGCCTTCTTTAAGATGAAGGCATCAACCACCTTGCTAACCTTTCTTAGAATGCTGAGGTTTTTTTGATAAAAGTTCATTTCTTTTTCCGTGATTTTCATTATGTTGTGCCTGTTTGCGTTGTGTGGGGGAATTGAACAAACCCCTTCTGTTGTTAACTTGCTGCATGTGCTGTCAGTTAAAGAAGTATAACGCCCTCAGAATAATTTGGTTTTTATTCTATAGCCAGAGTTATTGAAGTAATACAAATCTACAGGAAACGAAAAAAGTATTACTAGTATTTTTGTGGTTTGAACTTCAAGAAGAAAGCTTGTAAGAAAGGCACCAGTGTGTTCATGTATTGGGGTGTGCTAGTTCTAGTATGTATGAGCTTGCTGAACTCTGCTGACTATATGAGTTTCTTACTTTTCTTCTCTTTTCTTGCTCTTTTGTTTGTTGCCAAGATATAAGAATCCTCCTCCTCCACAAGTCCTTAAATATTAGATTGTATATAGTTTTCATGCTGCCATTGCTCTCCTCAAATTATGAGTTTATAATTGGCCAACATGTAATGGACTGAAGTGTTTCCCTGCCTGGACGTTGATGGGTTGTAGGATTTTAAGCCTTCAACAATTTACGAAATACATTTTGTTTATTGACTTACTAAATGATTGCCGTTTTTTGAGGAGAGTTTGCTAATATGGATTAGTTATTCCGGTACTTTCTCATGCGTTCCAGACTGAGATGTTAGTTCACTTGGGTAAAGAGTGTTTAATCCCAATCAGAACCATCTAATAAACCTCTTTTTCATGTACCAATGTAAATCTGGTTGACTAAAAACTTTATCTTACCCAGTTCCACACTTATGATTCTAGTTCCAATCATATATCAAGTTTACCGTGTACGTGATGGGAAGAGCTTTGCTACACGGAGGGTGGATGCAATTCAGAAAGGGAATGTTGTATTCACATTGATAGCTTCATTTCAGGTGATTATCAGCCTTTCATCAAGTTGGTCACATCTTAGCATACCCTTTTTTATGGCTTACTTTTGTAATTCAGCATAAATAGGTTTCCTGAATTAATGTGATTGTAAATAGCAATTTGATTAGATTCATGCGAATGCATAAACTTGCACGCTATGTAATTAGGATTTGTGGTAGAACTACAAACTGTGAAGAAAATGCATTCAGGAGGAAGTATCAGCACAGAAAGCATAGTTGTGAATGAATTTAACATAACTTGGATTTCTATTAAATTGTCATTCGTATTCTCCATCTGTGGACAGCATGTTGGCATCACATGTTGATATTAATTCTTAATGAAGAAAGTTGAAAGTTAGCTAGCTTCACTAGGGAAACAATTGGATCGGCTCATCAACTTTAATCATTCCTGAAATGCTTTGTTCTGCTGTTTTTGAACTCCTGCCATGGAATACCTTATTCTGATCTTTTCTTGATTCAACTTGCTTCCCCAACAAAAACCTAGACTTACAATGATGATTGGGACGTTGATGGATCACTTGTTTTTGCCTGGAACATTGCAGTAACTCTTTGGTCAGATGCAACTTTATGTGACACACTTTTGTGTTTTCATTACACCATTATCTTTTACTTGTTGTTATGTTTGTAATATTTTGTTTGAAACTGCATTTATTATTGGTTTATAACATGACAGAAAGATGAAGATGGATTTGATCACCAGGAAGCAAAAATGCCTAATGTGCCTGATCCAGAAATGGTAACCTTCTTACAATTCCATTAGCTCTGCTATATCTGCAACTGTGGTCCGAGCCTCTTCTCCTTATGCTTTTGTTGAAATCCAATTACAGCTTTTATCAATGGAAGATTTAAGAGAAATGCGCAAGACTGATCCTCGGCTTCCCAGGTCGGACTTTGCCCGCTGTTATGCCATCATACTATAATGTTTTAAGTTTATTATAATTTGGTGTACACGTATACTATCTGGTAATATATTGTAAATAGTGTGGTGCATAGGCTTTAAAGTATTTGCCTTGGGAAAACCATTTAAAATAATCAGGTAGAAGAGGAAGTAATTTACCAAATCGTATGGGACACATTACTGAACTTGTGCCTTTGGAAGTGTAACTTTTCCAGCCTGAACTGTCTTATAACTCTTGAATACTTTGGCGTCAAAGTGGATATAGTAGTACAAGTTTTTGCTTATTCACGAGTCTCATTAAACAATTCTCATGGCAAGCCTGATTAACCACGTCTTCACTTGTAAGACTTCCCTTTAGGAGAATGAAACATGAGATTTCAGACGGGGGTTGCGTAGATTCTTTCGCAATTTGGAAGAGCTAAAGTTTATTAGAACTTGTGAGTCTGAAATTAAATGAAGATTGAATACCAAATAATGGATGATTTGATGGAGCAGAGCTGCTGCAATTTAGATAGAAGAGAAAACTGCAGGCAGAAAAACCTGGGAAAAAATCCGTCAGATGTAAAAAGAGGGAAATAATGAAGAACTATTTGGAGCTGGAGAGATAAAAAAAGAGGTGTAAAAAAAATGGGGGCGCATTTGGAAAGAGAGATAAGAAAGAGGGCAGGGCACAAGCAGAGAAGAGGAAGAAGTGAAACTGAACTTCTGACAGAAAAGGAATAACAGGGAAAAAGATAATGAGATGAAATAAGAGGTTTAGAATAGATGCTGTAGCATTGGGAGGAGAATTCAAGCGGGATGATGGAGTGAGAGAGATAAAGATGGGTAGATATATAGAGAGAGAACGGAGAAGATATTCGCAACATGGTTTTACACATTAGTACAATGAGATCCATACTATATCACCCATTAGTATAGATGCTGCAGTTTGGTCATGAAAACAGATAAGAGAGAAGGGTACATGCAGAGAAGAGAATAAGTGAATTAGACATCTGAGAGAAGGGAATACTAAGGGAGGAAGAAGGAAAGAGAGAGAAGAAGATATCTGGAACACGGTATGACAAAATTGGTTGCCTGACAGTGTTCATATCACCCTTAAAGAGGTAGTTTAACTCTCATTATGGAGGGAAATGCCATTAGCTCCAAATGTAATGGAACACCTATAAATTATTTTTGTAGATGGAAACAATATGACTGACAACAACTTGGTGACAGAGAAATCAAGTTACACAAAAGCTATAGGGATTACTAAGATCCTTAACTATAGCAAATGGTTCTTCTTGTGACAAATACTTCCTAGTTACACTTTTTGTTGATGTTATAAAATACTTCCTAGTTTTACTTATCAATCCTTTCTGATCTAATTTTCACTCAAGCTACTTCCGCTAGGAATTTCATCTGTAGCACCTAGGAAACAATCTTAACCAAACAAGTCACTACAAAGGATAAACAAGCCAGAGAAAAAGCACAAAATTTATACTATAAGAACTATGCCTCAATCCCAAGCAAGTTGGGTTCGGCTATATGAATCTTCATTGACCATGTCCTTCCATTTAAACTCATCTCTGTCAGAAATCAGACTTCATTGGTAAAAACTGACCGTTATCCCCAAAAAATGAGAAAAAGAACAATTATAAGTGAAGGAAAGTTGAGAGAAAGTTGAAAAATGCTAAACCTGCATACACAATTTAGGAATTGGAGTAAGGATGGAGACAGCCTCTTCTTAATATGAGCATCCTTTTGTGGTGTCAATCTTGTTTCCAAGTCTAACTACCGAGCTGTGACTTATTTAGCTGTTAAGGCCTGTAATTCAACTGCCTGATCTCATTCAATGTGACCAAAGGAATGCTTTTGTTTTGTTTTTATTTTAGGTTTTTGTCATTTTGTTTTCCGCGAGCATTTGGATTTGGTTTTAAGGTGATTGATATGGGATTATTGTAAGAGAATTAGTTTTTTTCTTTTTGATTCTTCTGTCAAAAAGAAAACACAAGAAGTTGGAAGTTGACCTTTTCTTTTTAATTGAATTCAAAACGTTCATTAGCTGCCATCTTATGAAAGGCATCATGACATGGTGAATTAACGAAATTCAAATTTAGGCATTGATATGGCACATAATTATCGTTTTCTTTAGCAAGGTTTAATTGAGAATAAAAGGTCGTTCTTGATCTTATCACACTAACTTAAGCCTCAAATGTTTTTTGACAACTCTAAATTTAATTAATATAGGGACAACAACATTATCAGGATGAATTGATTGCATATTTTCCTACAATGTCCTGAAATCTGAAAATTAGAAGCTTCATAAAGTTTTCTAATTCTGATTGTGGCTACTTATTTTTTGGATCCTTGGTTAGGTGATGCTAACGATGAGTTTTGACAGGACATACCGAAATAAGGTTGCTACTGCAAATTTTGTACCCTGGCCAATAGAGATAAGGTTTTGTGAACCTAATAATGCTACTAATCACACCAAGTCTCCTCCAAGGTTAGTCGTGCTTTCAGCTATTAATTCCCCTTCTGAGGTAGCAACTGTAATTAACTAAACCGACAGTTCATGTCCTTGTATATAGTAGTATCCTCATCATGTTTGCATCATCTCTTTCCTACACAGTTTGAGATATTGGTTCAGAGCAAAAGGAAAACTTTCAGATGACCAGGCTTTACATAGGTAAGCTCTGTTCTTTCATCTAATTAGCTGAGCTCATAATTAAAAGGAGCAAAACCGGCTGTTTAGCAGCCTCATCTTATCTCAGTGAGGGACTCTCATGAGTAAATTTGTGATTGAGCTAGAGAAAGAGTTCTAAAGGATACTTGGGGACTTGGGGTACACAAATGATCATAAGTTTGTTATCTGCACTTCTTTGGGTATACTCCCACTTGGGACAGTGTATAGCTAATATTAGTGCTTCAAAATTGCATTAGCTAATTTTTTCCCCCTACTTATCAAAAAAAATTGTATAATTTTTTTTCTTCAAAATCATGTTTCTTCCTTGTAATTTTTTAGCCTATTTGCCATCAAAAGGGAACATAAAAGAAACTAAAATAAGGAATTTGTAATTTCTTAGCATACAAAAGTATTTATCTTTATGCAGAATGAGGTCATATTGCAGTCTGCATCTTTTAATGCAATATTTATGCTGGTTGCAGATGTGTTGCAGCTTATGCATCAGATCTAATCTTTCTTACTGTCAGTCTGAATCCTCATCGGAAGAAGGATTTCAAGACAACTTCTGTTAGTCTGGATCATTCGTGAGTTCTACAACTTTTAGACCATTTTGTTTTTTTCTTTAATGTGCTAACTTTATATATATGGGGAATATGTCAATGTTTGCCTGAGCAGCTTATATGGACGCACTGATACATGCTGTTGTAGAATAGCTTAATTTCTTCATGAAATGGTTCCCAACTCTTAAACATCAGGCTTTCATAATTCCTTTTGGCCCCTCCAATGTCAAAGTCCAACTCCACCCCACCACCCGGGGAATGTCTAACTATATAGAGATAACTTTGGTACATCTTATCTCACTTCTTTTCTTTTTTTCCTTTTCCCCTTCTTTGGGCACGCTGGTCCGATTTAAGAAGCTGATTCTTGATTCTCAGGTGAGAAATATATAGTTATTAGTTAAAAGGACAATAAACAGTCACATTTAATCAGAAAATATATTAAAGTCAGGTGAGAAAACATGAACCAAACAGGCCCGAAAAAGCATCAAATGTCCCTATTACATCACCCTACACACAAATGCACCAATTTTTTGAAGAATAAGAGAGCAGAAAAAATCACGAGTATGCAATAACAATAAGTACACCTGGTCCCAAGTTAGTTGAGATCAGCTATATGAATCCTAACTAACTATGTCGCCCTATCTATCCGTATAAAGACAATATTTGAACATTTAGGTACAATATTAGTGACTAAAGAAATTAAAGAAATGAGCCTTGAGCAAACAAATCTAAACGGTCAAAGAAATTTTACAGAAAATAAATTACCAATAACCAATTCTCAAGGAACTTTGGCTAAATTTTGTTGTAACAAGGTGCTTGTCAAGAAAGAGGTGGAGGGAATGAAACCACCACATTGACTTCTTCACTTTTTACCAGAGCTTAATTGATCTAGAGATGTTCAAAATGTCCCCTCCCCCAACCCCAACTCCAAATGAATCAAGGTGATGTTGGTGGAATTAGAGTTGCAATAGCCAATCTTTTACTACAAAAAGTTGATAAGCTTAACACAAAAGAAGAAAAAGAAATAATGTGATTGTTGAATTGGGTAAACTATCTCATCAAAAATTTAAAATGTTAAGAGAGGATTGTACTGGATGCATAAAAAGTAGCAGCACCAGTTGCCAGAGATATTAATGGAGTGTGAACTATGTTAGAGAGATGTTTGGCACCTAAACTGTCGTCAAGGGTGTAGAGGCACTAATTGCAGGAGAGAGGAGCAGTGTCGGGCACAAAGAGTAGGAACAAAACGGGAGAATATTGGCCTGGTGGGCTCGCCCGTGTTGGCCGGTATGGCCTCCAGTAGCGAGAGCCTACCAACATCATATAAGCTCTGATGCCATGTGAAAATAGAAAAAAAAGAAACTTTTCATTGACACGATTACCAATGTACAAGATGTGGTCCTTATATATATAGTTTTAGGCTATGGTATTCAGTCCCTATGCTAATAAGTAAATGGTCTATAATTAAATATAAAATATACTAAGGTATGCTATGGAATATTTTATTAAGGTTCTTCTTTCAAGTATAACGAATTTTTAAGTTTATGAATCTAGACCCATATTCACTTGAATATTCTTTTTTTTTTTTGAGATAATTAAGGTGAAGTTCTATAAATTTATCACAGCATAAAAGGTATGCTGCTATGAACCATTGAGTAGCACAAAAATAATTCTCACAGATTATGTAGAAAACTAATAAAGTTGACCAAGGCCTCCTCATTGTAACAATCATGTACATCTGCCATGCTGGTCCAAAAAGTAAGGAAATACAATTAAACGTAAGACTAGATACATTCTCCTTCTTGTCTTAAATAATTTTTGTGTTCCTTTCTTTCGAATGTTATCACCAAATTGCTGCTGGTATTGCATTCGAAACTCTTGAATATTCACTTGATATTCTAACAACAATACAATACTATTTGCATATGCATGCCTTCATCCGTCGATTCTTCAGTCATGAACTATGGTCCTTTGAAGAAATTGTCATTGGACCTCTGATGTTTAGTGGAATTATACTGGGTGGGGAACCCCGCAACCTGTAGTCCTTACAAACTTTTACAGAGCCTGCGCTACCTAACTTAAGGCTGCACATAACACTCCCCATGTGGGTCAGATCCCTGCCTTTGGTTGGGAAAATAAATACAAAGGTAGAGGAACATCATAAGGTGGCAAGGAGATGGTAGGGTGATGTTCGTAATGGAAGTCCAAAACTAGCTTTTGCTTTTGCTAGTGGGGGAGTTGCTGGAGGGGGCATTGAGGGGCATTAAAGTGGTGTCGAGTCATTCAGAATGCGCTAACCTGTCCCAGACGGTCCAGTTGGACCACTTTTTTCTAATTACAACTTGCTGTGACAACAGTCTCTTATAGGTCTATAATAGGACGGGGAAATTAATGTCTCCAAATTAGTGATTTCTGTGTTATTGACACGAAAGATCTGCAATCAGGACTTGTTAGATTGTAATAGGTTTTTGATGGAATTCCCCCATAACCTGCTGGTCAAACACCACTAGATGAAAAGAGGGGCATGAAGTTACATGTGGAATTTAAAGTTCAAAATAAAGTTCAGGGTTGATATATTACATCGTGACTCGCGAGTATCCTTTATCGCTATTTAAAGGCAGACATTTGACATGCAACTGTACTTATATTTTCAATTCCATTTCCTTTGTCCAGGATGTGGTTCCACAGACATTTTAGAGCTGATGATTGGATATTGTTTGTGGTAAGAAGGAAAAGTTGAAGTACTTCTTGATGTTTCTTAAGTACCATCATCCCTTTACTGGCGGTTTTCATTACTTTGCAGCCTTTGTTCTAACTGTTTATCATTTTATAGATACACAGTCCGGCTGCTTATAATGCACGTGGTTTTGTGTCAGGCCAAATGTTTGATAGGAAGGGAGAGGTAAAGTACTAGATCTGAGAAGTGTTAATGTGCGAGCTGCCAAAGATCTTTTATATTCATCATATGTTCTTGCTTTGTTGATGTGCTTATTTATAATGCTTTTTGATTCCCAGCTCGTAGTGTCATTGACTCAAGAGGGCTTATTGAGGCCATCCAGAAAATCACCTGCATTCCGACCAAAGCTCTAAATCACGCCAGGTCTGAATGAAAAAAGAGGACAAGTTTACTATAAGTTCATTAACAGTAAAACTGCAGAAGCCCTCAAATAAGTCCTATATGTGTCGCGAAGCGAATGAGAATAATGATTAGCTGCTTATCTTGTGGACGAGTCCAGATATGACTGTACCTATATTTTATTAGCTATCGTCTCCTCTCCTGTATATTTACTAACCCCGCGAAAAGAGGCACTGAAATTGTCAACGATTGTTAAAGTTATTGTTTTTTACAAGTTTCATCTTCTGTATTCACTACTATAAGAATAAAAATGTTGCAAGCAATGCTTTGATCTCAAAATGCCATTGGTTAAATTTCGTTAGTTCACTCGTTTATGGACTATAATTTCATGCATGATATGCTCTCACTAGATTATGTTTCTGGACTGCTTGGAATTGAGCTCTCCCTCATCTAGTTGCCTTGCAAACTACTCAAAAGGAAAATTTATATGAACTACTACCCTCCTCCACTTTTGTCGAATAGTAATATAAGTGTTGGTAATTTGAGCGTGGGTGTTATTCAATTTGATTCAAATATCAGTTGTTACGTTTTAATTCAGAATTAATGTATTATAATAAAAGAAATATGAGGAAAAAAGAAAAAGAAAGAGAAAAGTGGATTTTAGTCTCTGACCTTATTTCTTCAATAACTTTCCAATAAATGAAAAAAGATTTCTAATGAACAAAATATGAAAATAAATTCGTAACTTTGGACTCATGAAATAATAATTCATAATCCTTGGGCAAAACTATTTTCCCAAAACCAAAAAACAAATCCAAAGGGCAAAAGGCTGTAATCTTATGACAATAAAGGCCCTCTTAAATTGGTTTAACCCCAAATGCCCAATCAACACACAACTCCTTCAATTTTATAGTTTCAACCCCTGAAGAATTGCAAATTACGTACCTTTCTCCTGAAGAAATCGTAAATTGTTCTCTTCGACTTCTCATACTTTCATCATTCCTATTTCGTCTGAGATCGTCAAATGCAGTCCCAGTAACCCACAGGTTACTTCTTTCTATTCATTTTCTTTTGCTGGAAATTTGAAATCATAGACTTGGAAGGGAAAAAATGTATATGGAATTTCCGTCATCTGATCTGTTGGTTTGTATCCAATTACTAACAAAACAAGTCGTACAAATTGTATACTTGTTTATTGATTGGGATTTGTTTTGTATAGTTCTCGATCTCTGAATTGAGGGATCTCAACTTTGAACCTTCTTTTGAATCCATTCGAAAAACAATTGCTCGGAACATGCTATTTTGTTTTAGTGCTGATGATGAAGTGATACTGAACATTGTTATCCAAAGTTTGTCATATTAAGTTTTGTTTGATTGATTTCCGATTTTACAATATCTTAATTTCCTGTACCTTAATTCCTCCAAAAAATTTGGGTATGTAAAGATAAGTGTGAGATTTAGAAAACTTGTAGGTTTAGAAAATGCCTAGTGCTAAAGCTACTGAATTATTGAGTACATGAGTTAAATGCCCCTAAAAAGCTCATCAATATTAAGAATTCATAGAGTCAAAACCAACTAGTTTGAGATTGTTGGTGGATGGATATAATTTGATGTTCGTGATGACCTTCTACTCTTCTTTGTTGATGAAATAAAGGGATGCTGTGTCTTCTGATACTTGCTAGTTAATATTTTTCTAGTTCTTGGCCACCAGAAGAAAAAAGAATTATATTGCTTTAGTCTTAAATCTTAACGTGCTCCCTAATGTACTTTGGATCTAATAAGAAGATTGGTTTTGGCTCGTGTACAAGATAGAGAAACTTTACTGATAGTGATTAGCTTGTGGATCTCTGCTTTGTAGGGCATAGAAACAAACATGGAACCCATGTATTCCGAATCGGAGAATTTTGTTGAGACAGAAAATACTTTGGATAGTGACCTGTCTGTGGAGGTTGAGGATAATGGCTCGGGGGATAATAGTGAGTTGGATCCAGAGGCATCACGATTAATTCCTGGGCTTCCTGATGACATTGCACTTTTCTGCTTGGCAAGGGTTCCTCGAAGGTATCATGTGCTTCTGAAGTGTGTGTCAAGAAAATGGAGAGACTTGGTTTGTGGTGAAGAGTGGTACTCCTACAGAAAAAAACATCATCTCCAGGAGAGTTGGATTTATGCCTTAGGTAGAGACAAGTCTGAACAGCTGTGTTGTTATGTTTTGGACCCAACTCGATTAAAAAGGGGATGGAAGCCCATTCAAGGACTTCCACATCGCTGCATAAGAAGAAAAGGTGTAGGCTTTGAAGTGTTAGGCAAGAAACTATTCCTATTCGGTGGATGTGGCTGGATTGAAGATGCTACTAATGAAGTCTATTGCTATGATGCTGCCATGAATAAGTGGAATCAAGTCGCTTCCTTGGTGGTTCCAAGGTATTTTTCCAATTTGCTTTCTTGGAATCATTTAGAGTTTTTGACTCATCCTATTACTAGATGTTTTCAATTATCAAATGCTTGTATGGGCTTTTTTCCTGATAACCTTGTTATTGTCACATAGCCTCTATCTGCCTCATTTTTGTATTTCCTTGTAGGATCATTAATCTTTACAGAAGTCAGATCTGTTATGGAACTTGTAGGTTAGGCCTTGGAAGACCTTTAGAGCAGGCATGAGTTGAACTTAGACCTTTAGAGCAGGCATGAGTTGATTACTTAGTTGCATAAGAAACCCTTTGGCTCCTTTGCTTATTGGGGTTTTATTCACTGTGATTTTTGTGTTTCCTCCCAGGCTGGTGTCTTTCCCTTTTGGTGAATTTATACTGTTCAATAAGTTTTTCATGGTAACCACCAAGCAGCCCCACCCTTCACTTACTGATGAGAATAAGAATGTTACCATTTACATATTAGTGTAGTCATTCAAGTTATCCTTCTTAAACTTCATTTTTGGTTGGGCAATACACCAGAGCTTATCTGAATCTTTTTTTTCCCAGGTGCTACTGTGTATCTGAAGTGTTAGATGAAAATATCTATGCAATTGGGGGCATAGGGCCAAATTCCAGTAATTTACCTTCCTGTGAGACTTACAACGGGGAAACAGCAAGCTGGGCTTTGCATGAAAAGCCTAACATTTTCCTTGATATTGAAGATTCTATAGTCTTGGATGGGAAAATTTACATTCGCGGGAGTTCTCCACCTCTATCTACTTTAGTGTCTGCATTTGTCTATGAACCATCCAGCAGCACATGGCAGCCGGCAGCTTCTGAGTTAGTATCAGGTTGGCATGGTCCAGCAGTTGTTGTAAATGGGACGCTTTATGTGTTAGATCAGTCTTCAGGTACGAGGTTGATGATGTGGCAAAAGGATATTAGGGAATGGGTGGCAGTTGGGAGATTGTCGCCCCTATTGACAAAGCCTCCCTGTCAGCTTGTGGCCGTGGGGAATAATATCTTTATTATTGGAAAGGGCCTTAGCACTGTCGTTTTTAATGTTGAAAATGCAAGGAACATGGATGGTGTGTTAGTGAGCACTTCCATTCCAAAGTCAATATCTGATGATGATGTAATAAGTTGTAAAGCAATCACAATCTAAGTATCAAGTGTAACAGCTTGCTGTGACTTGTTAATGTTCTTTACTACCGGCAGTGTGACATCTGCTTCGCGTGTGATTCAAATTCTTCAAAGGGCTCATATTCAGCTGGCCTTGTAGGTGGGATTCTCTCTGTAGTTATACGAGCAGAATCTGTTAGTATTTCTGTACTCGATGGATTTCATACCTTGTACACATTTTGTTGGATTTCCATTGAGAGCATTCAGATTTGGTGGGGGAATTATCTTCATTTGTGATCATTCTTGCTTCTCCAAAATGTTTTAGTTATTGACTGAAAGAATCTAGCCGATGACATGTTAACTTTGTAGCATTTAGCAGGGCTATAGATTGTGATGAGCTCCATGAATATCATATCAATCAATCAATCAAATACACTATGATCTCTTTTATTATGACTTTGCTTCATGAAACTTACAATTCTCTTTCCGTCATGATTTTGGTAGAACAAAAGTCGTCTTTCGGGGAAAATATATATTAAAAAGTAATAATAATATTAGGAAATTTAAGAGTGGTCTGATTAGGAAAAACTAATAATAATGTCATAGTGTGTTGTGGAGTAAATAATATGAAACTAAAAGTCAAAGGTAAGTTCAAATAACTTTGCCCATTTTCTTCTGTTTTCCTGGGAATTGACTTCCGTCATATATACAAACACCAGAAAATGACTTCTGTCATATAAGATTTCTAAATACAACCCTTAAGTTACAATAGAATATGTCCCTCGAGTGTGACTGCTCTAGGTTAGAACTACATCTCTTGAGAATAGTTCTCATGAATTTTGCAGTGGGTCTGCTCTGTTTAGCATAACCCGAGCTACATCTACAAGACCATACCAAAAACATATATCAGAGGCTCCTCAACTAGTCCTTTTCCTTTTAAAGGCGAGATGGATGATTCCGTTGCTCAATTGTAGTTTATTGATCCTTGTCATACATTCATTCATCCTATTCAACGCAACAGGTATGGTAGAGGAATTCTCCGAGATCTTCTGTTTAAGGAGCTGTACTTTCTCAGCTTCTTTCTGCTCCTCTCCAGCTAAAAGGGCAATATTACCGGATTCAATTGGTCCTCCAACATCTGCAAGGAGACCGAGACAACAATTACAAACAAAACAAAGAGTTTCTGAATAGAGTAATTTGGTGAACTGTTAACATAGTGCAGACTATCTTTGGACTGTTATGTTAAAACTTTGTACACCGTGGGTTTGATGCTCCTACTAACGTCAAATATTAAACCCTAATGAGAAGATTTGATTAGAGTGCATTTAGCACTCATTGCACTGTGTAAATAGTTTAGCTTTGCTACTCTCAAACATATGCTGGACATGGTCATACCAAATTGGAAATGATACTATAGAACAACCCCTTGGGCTTAATAACTTTTTCTGTCAGTGATTACAAAATGTAACAATATATTTGGGACATTAGGAGCAGACTGTATTGATTCTCTTTCCTTATTCTCTACTACCGCATTAAATACTGTTTCAAACATTTTTCATTAGCCTAAAAAAGTTACCTCTGACATATCTTACGCTCTTTTGATTAGCTTTGAAGAATAACACAATAATGAACATGAGAGAACTTGCTATGTGAAAGTAGTGAACAACCTAGGAGAGAGTATCGAGCAACCATTCATTATTCCTAAAGGTACAGCCCCCAGGGCTTTGCTTTACCATTCGTGGGTTACGGGAACGCCACGAGCTCGAACTCCGCAATAGAATAAAAACCTGATATTTAAGTGGAGAAAGGTAGAGGGGCTGAGCCATTCACAGCCGAGTTTTGAACCAAGCAAGTAGCTCGCCCTCGGACTCTGTTATCCAAAAAGAAAAGTGCAAGATAAGCACAGTACCTGAGTACCATATGCACAATGATTCAACAAGTTGGAGAAAACACAGATGGAAAGTTCCAAAACGATCAAGATTCCTCTCCAACTGTATTTTCCTCCGATCCAGTGTGGCACATTCATAAAATGATTCAACAGATTCCTGAAGATCAATTTATTAGCGAACCTCCTTTCCAGGTTAACTATTCTTATAATGGGAACATGCTAACCGAAGAGTTTAATTATTAGAGAGCTTTTCATTTAAACAGAAATATGAGGAGACACCCCTGATCCTCTTCCAAAGTCATTCATGAAACCATTCTCCCCAATGTGCTTTGAATATATTTGGACGATAGGGTTCGGTTTACATCACAAACATAGAACCTGAAGAAACCGTACTAGTGACTAAAATGTCAGTTACTTGATACTCGCCTGTATAGATCTTTTTGTTTCATTGCGTCTCGTTTTTTTGCTAAATATCGTGGATTCCAAGAGATGGTAGGTCTAACTCTTTTAATAACTTCCCTCACCATATTTCCACTAATATTTCATTACACCAAATTTATATCCAATCACACACCACAAAATGACTTGAAATCGGAAAATGGTGTTCTTAGGTTTTGTCAAAATATCTTCTACATAATACCAAAAGTGGGACTTCATCAAACAACTGTGCCATCATGTCAATTAGGATCCATTCCGCTCTTTTCGGGCTTAATAAATTAACCAAATTGTGCCTCTATTCACCGTTTTTGTTCTACAACAACAATACTGNCGCTTAAGAAAAACAATTTTACCACAGTATAAAAGAGTGAGGGGCTTAATAAATTAACCAAATTGTGCCTCTATTCACCGTTTTTGTTCTACAACAACAATACTGTTCCAGAGACAGAAGAATGAGCTTAGAAATTGCAGCAAGTAAACACATCTTCAGTAGTTTCACATAAAACTAACAATTGGGTATCACAATTTTACAACTAGTAGGCAAAAAACATCACTACAACGTACACACAGACACCATATTTCACCTTCTCGAACGTTCCAGAGAAAATACATACAATTAAGACATTGTGCTTTAGAAGAGCAAAAATGAAAAACCCAAGAACGTACCGGAGCTGGGATCACCGGAGGGCCCAGATCGAGATTCGGGTCCACCGTCAAAATGGGTCCCCAAAACGGGTCTTTGAGCGGTAAGAACGGAAAAGACAGCACTTTTGAGCTGAACCGGAATTGTTCCCCGGTATTCCGCTATTCTATCGGCCAATTGGTTAACTTGTTCCTCCAGTTCTCCTACTTCTTCCAGCTCCGGTACGCCATCGTTTTGCTGGTGAGATTGACTCAACACTTGGTCTTGACTCGTTTGCATAACCCACAGTGTTGGTGTTTGTCTGTTACGGACAGGAGGAGCGGGAATTGGGGAAGTTTGAAGATTTGAAATGAAATTGAGGACGGCTTTTTAATTGTTACTACTTCATTTCACTAATCAGTTTTAGCTTCGTAAATGAACCAAAATGTTCGGTTACCATATTAATATGTCAAACGCCAACTCTGGATTTAAGAATTTTAAAATAAAATAAATATATTTAGTTTCTAGGATTAACTGCCCAC
>JACEIK010005968.1:6917-24294 GCA_018107945.1 Datura stramonium
CAGCCTGGCACCAGAAGTGCTCAGGCTCAGCTAGTCCAGCAGTCCAGGTCCTAGTAGGGCACTAGGTGCCAGTCATGCCTCCCAAGGCGGGGCGTGACAATATAGGGGTTTCCCGATCTCAGTATGTCACCTATGCAGACCTTGTAGAGTTATCCTTGACTGACTTTGATATTATTCTCGGCATGGATTTTTTGAATGCATGTTATGCTTCTATTAATTATAGAACCAGTGCGGTAGAGTTTCGCTTCCTGGGTGAGCCAATTTTAGAGTGGAGGGGTAGTACAACCGTTCCTATAGGTCGCTTCATTTCCTATCTTAAGGCCAGGAAGATGATTTTCAAAGGTCGTGTGTACCATCTAGTTAGGGTTAAGGATGTTGAGACCGAGACCCCCACTATCAGGTCAGTTCCAGTAGTATGTAAGTATCTAGAAGTGTTCCCTGATGATTTACCGGGTGTTCCTCCCGAGAGGGAAATCGATTTTGGTATTGACCTTCTTCCTGACACCCAGCCTATATCTATTCCTCCCTATAGAATGGCTCCAGCCAAGCCAAAAGAGTTGAAGGAACAATTGAAGGATATTTTGGATAAGGGTTTCATCAGACCTAGCAAGTCCCCATGGGGGTGCGGCAGTTCTCTTTGTACAAAAGAAAGTTGTTTCTCTATAGATGTGTATTGATTATCGGCAATTGAACAAGGTTACCATAAAAAATAGGTATCCTTTACCCAGAATTAATGAGTTATTTAACCAGCTTCAGGGTGCCAAGTATTTTTCAAAAATAGATCTTAGATCTGGGTACCATCAGCTCAGAGTTCAGTAGAGAGACATCCCAAAGACAGCCTTTAGGACGCGGTATGGTCATTATGAGTTTGTAGTTATGTATTTTGAACTTATAAATGCTCCTGCAGCTTTTATGGACTTGATGAAAAGGGTGTTCAAGCCATATCTTGATACATTTGTGATTGTGTTTATTGATGACATCTTTATATACTATCAGAGCGAGGAAGAGCAGGCCGCTCATTTGAAAGTAGTGCTACAAACTCTCAAGGACCGCCAATGATATGCCAAATTTAGCAAGTGCCAATTTTGGTTGAATTCCATGGCATTTTTGGGCCATGTGGTATCAAGTGAGGGCATAAAGGTGGACTCTCAGAAAATTGAAGCGGTGAAGAATTGGCCTAGACCGGTGAACCCTTCAGATATTCGGAGCTTTTTGGGTTTAGCTAGATACTATTAAAGATTTGTTGAAGGTTTCTCATCCATTGCCGCACCCTTAAAAAAATTGACCCAAAAGAAGGTGAAATTCCAATGGTCGGAGGCATGTGAGAGAAGCTTTCAGGAGTTGAAGGCTCGACTTACTTCAGCACCAGTATTGACTCTACCCAAGGATACCGATGGGTTCGTGGTATGTTTTGATGCTTCAAGAGTTAGACTTGGGTGTGTATTGATGCAGCACAGGAAAGCTATATCATATGCCTCCAAACAGCTCAAAGTTAATGAGAAGAATTACCCGACCCATGATCTTGAATTAGCCGCAGTGGTATTCACCTTAATGATATGGCGACATTATTTGTACGGGGTCCACGTGGATGTGTTTACGCATCATAAGAGCCTACAATATGTGTTTAACTAGAAGGATCTCAATCTTCGGCAAAGGAGGTGGTTGGAGCTACTCAAGGACTATGATGTGAGTGTCCTTTACCATTTGGGTAAGCCCAATGTAGTAGCAGACGCACTTAGTAGAATCTCTATGGAGAGTGTGTCTCGTGTTGGTTAGGGGAAGAAGGGGTTGGTGAAGGATGTGCATCGACTAGCAAGATTGGAAGTTTGGTTGGTTGACTCGACCGATGGTGGTGTTATTGTTGAGGGAGGATCAGAATCGTCTTTTGTGAATGATGGAAAAGCTAGACAAGATGAGGACCTGATTTTGGTAAAGTTAAAGGAAGCCATTCAGAATTAGAGGGTGGAGGTCTTCTCCAAAGGGGGAGAAGGTGTGCTTCGGTACCAGGGTCGCTTATGTTTTTCGGATGTTGATGATTTGAGGAGCCAGATGTTGCATGACACTCATGGATCCAGGTATTCCATCCATCCAAGTTCCACCAAAATGTACCATGACTTACGGGAAATCTACTAGTGTAATGGCATGAAGAAGGACATCGTAGAGTTTGTAGATAAGTGTCCAAACTATAGGCAAGTGAAGGTCGAGCACCAGAGACCGGGAGGTGTGCTTCAGGATATCAGTATTCCTAGTTTGAAATGGGAAGAAATCAACATGGACTTCATCACAGGGTTGCCTCACACTCGGCGAAAATATGGCTCCATTTGGGTTGTGGCGGACAGGTTGACCAAAGACGCTTATTTTGTACCGGTCAGAACTACAGATTCGACAGAGGAATATGCCTAACTATACATCTGAGAGCTAGTTTGGTTGCATGGGGTGCCTTTTTCCATCATATCAGACAGAGGTACCCAATTTACCTCTTAGTTTTGGAGGTCATTTCAAAAGGGATTAGGTACACAAATTATGCTCAACACAACATTTCACACGCAAACTTATGGTCAAGTGGAGCAGACAATTCAGATTCTCGAGGACATGTTGAGAGCATGCGTGATTGAATTCATAGGTAGTGGGATGATCATTTACCTCTTATAGAGTTTGCATACAATAATAGCTACGATTCCAGTATTCAGATGGCTCAATTTGAGGCTCTCTATTGGAGGAGATGTAGATCGCCTATTGGTTGGTTTGAAGTTGGTGAAGCTACGATGATAGGATCAGATTCAGTCCATGAGGCTATGGAGAAGGTTCAGCTCAAACGGGACAAGTTGAAAACATCTCAAAGTCTCCAAAAGTCCTATGCCGATGTAAGAAGGAGAGAATTGGAGTTCAAAGTGGATGATTGAGTATTTCAGAAGGTGTCTTCCATGAAGGGGATGATGAGATCTGGAAAGAAAGGAAAACTCAGCCCTCATTATGTTGGCCCCTACTGAGTAGTGAAACGGATTGGCAAGGTGGCATATGAATTGGAGTTGCCCTTAGAATTAGCTTTTGTGCATCTTGTATTCCATGTATCGCTCTTAAATAAGTGTTTGGGTGATCCAGCTCTAGTTATCCCAGTGGACAGTGCCGAGGTGAAAGACAGCCTTAGTTTTGAGGAGGTTCCGGTGGAAATATTGGATCGTCAGGTTCAATGGCTACGGAACAAGGAAGTAACTTTAGTCAAAGTGTGATGGAGGAATCTGCATATTGAAGGAGCAACGTAGGAAGCCGAAGAAGCCATGATAGTTAGATACCAACATTTATTCCCTACTGGCTCAGTTCCAGCTTGAGGTATCAGTTTTTCCCTAAAACTCTATTTAGTTTTCATGTTCAGTTCATGTGCCCCAGTTTCCTCCATGTATGTGAATGTGTATGTGATTTATGAATTCAGTTCAGCCGTATGGTTTGAATCCGATATAGTCATTCCGTCAGTTTTCGACTTAAATGATCAGTATTTAAGTATGCTAATTGCATTTCTCTGTTTTTGTATATTTTCCCACATTCGAGGAGGAATGTTACCAAGGGGGAGATATTATACTACCTCGAATATACCTAAGACTAGACTTAGGATTTAAATTTGGATGTTGGCAGAATCTGGGAATTTTCTACAGAACGGGTCATATAATGGATCGTTGGTCCAACCAATGACCTGTGGGAAGCGTCCGCGGTGAGGTCTTGCCGGGTGGCAGTTGGAAGTAACGGGTCATGTTACGAACCGTTGTTCGATACCACGAGTCGTCGTGGGGAGACTTGTCTATAGCCTAAGAGAAAGTAACAACTCATGAGATGATCCTTCGTGAGCTATAACAGATCGTGGTGAGCAATCATGGGAAGGAGTATTCAAAACCTAAAGTCGAGGTAAAAGAAGGAAACCAAGACTCATTACAAGAAGGAACGAATCGTGGTGTGGTTCGTGGGAAGGCTTTGTGTAGGTCGTCAAGGGGGAAACATCGAATGACATAATGGTTCTTCTTCTAAAGAAACGACTCATCCTGTCGAGTCGTGGGATTGAATCTAAGAAAGTAAAGTCGGGCAGTGGATGCGACGCATGGATACCAGGAATCGTGGTATGCAAGCACGACCCGTTAGGATAGTAATTGTCACTGCCAATGCGGAAATTTCAAGAAATTCATTAAGGGCATTTTCATCATTCCTAAGTCCTAGGGTCCTAAACTACGTCGTTTAAGGCTCAAAATGCAGTATTTTCTGAGGGTAAAACCTATCCTGGGCTCATTTATATCCATGCCTTCATATTGAAGGGGTTTGGGAGGTGATCAAGTAGGAGTTCTTCAAGTTTTATTTCAATTCTTAATTGGGCTCTCAAGGAAGTGTAAGAATCAGTTTTAATCAGGTATGTAGGGTTATGAATGGGTTGAAATTCATTCACACCCATGCCCAAATTCTCTCTAAATCATGAATTTCCTATATTGATTCGATGGAGTTTTAACCCGATGCATGAAAATTTAAATTCTCTACATGGGTATGATCTAAATAAGTTATTATTATTGAATTATGAATTATGGACAAGTTTTACATTGTTTTCCATAAAAATCATGTTTCAAGCTTTTAAAAATCAAATATCCCATTTATGAAAAGTTCACGAAATTTAAGATTTATAATGAATACTCATGTATGATGAAGTGTTTATGATGAAAAGAATGTTTTCAAGTTACCCATGTTTATAATCATATTTTCAAGTGAATTAAGTATTTTCAAGCATGTTAAAGTATTGGACAATGCCCACATGTTCAATTATGATCTATGATTTATAAAATTGATTTCATGATTAATCAATTTATGATATTGGCCTACTAAAGGGACCTTGATTCATGGATAATCATATATGAAAGGGGGATCAACGATGTTAAATGTTTATTTACCCATGAATCTCATGAATGATATTTATGATTTACGTCTAAGCCTAATGTGCATGTTTTTGGGAGAAGTGTCTAGCACCGAGTAGCCCGATGTTCAAAGGAATACGTTGGTGTCTCATAACTGCATGTCACCATAGGTTCATAATGATACATTACAATGTTAATGGATCACCTCTTTCGTGATATCACATAATGCACGTCCTTTGCCTGGCAAGCCTGGGCGACTTTGCCCACTTGAGTGAGATAGTTGGGGCATCATGTAAGGCTCTACCATGATGGTGTTTGTTATGGAGAGTCCTCCCATTGTTCCGCATGTTTTTATGCATTATTATGTTTATATTTTTTTGGCTCAAGTGATGATATATAAAGTTTCTCTTATGACTATGATAATGAATGGATTACGATATGATTTGAAACCCCTAAGCCTTATGTTATATTATGATATTATGTTATGAGCATGTTGTCCCAGTCTTATGATCTCTTATGAGCTTTTATGTAATTTTAAATGTCCGTTTTACTTACCTTACATATTCGGTACATTCCATGTACTGACTGCATACTCTATGTTGTATCGTTTCATGATACATGCTTCGATTTTCAGATCTAGCATCGTCATTAGCTCATCTCGGAGATTAGCATCCAGCTCTTTGGTGAGTCCTCATCCTCCAAGGACCAGTTTGATATCATTTATCTTTCATGCTCATTTTTCTATACTTGTAGGGTTAGTTTGGGGTGTTGTCCCATCAACCCATCGGATATTCTACAGGCTTTCAGACTATGTGTAATATTCAGCTATTATGTATAAAGTACGTAACGCTTTCTGTGTATGTCATGGTTATGCTTCTGTTATGTTATTACATTGAGTAATCTCTTTTAGTGATTGAGTTAGATTTATGCTCACGCCATGGGTCGACTTGGAGTCTCTCGGGGCTCCTTGTCCCGTGTTGTGATCCGGGTCTACGTTTCGGTCGTGACACATTGACAGGTCTAGATTCGATTCACGAGGCTATGTAGAAGGTTCATCTTATAAGGGAGAAGTTGAAGACAGCTCATAGTTGTCAAAAGTCCTATGCGCACATGAGAAGGAGAGAGCGTGAGTTTGAAGTTGTGGTTGGGTTTTTCTGAAGGTATCTCCCATGAAGAGAGTGATGAGATTCAGAAAGAAAGGAAAACTTAGTCCCTGTTATGTTGGCCCATACCGGATTGTAAGACGGGTTGGCAAGGTTGCATATAAGTTCGAGTTGCCCTTGGAATTTGCTTCAGTGCATCCGGTGTTTCATGTATCGCTTTTGAAGAAGTGCATAGGTGACCCGACTTTGGTTGCTCCGGTGGAGAGCGTAGGTATGAAGGATAACCTTGGCTATGAGGAGGTTCTAGTGGAAATACTTGATAGTCAGGTTCGAAAGCTACAAAACAAATAATTAGCCTCAATTAAGGTTTTGTGGAGGAACCAGCATGTTGAGGGAGCTACATAGGAAGCCGAAGAAGATATGATGACTAAATACCTCCATCTATTCCCTTCTTGCTCATTTTCAGCTCAAGGTACCAGATTCCTCCTTAGTAATCTAATCAGTTTCATGTTCATATCATGTGCCCTAGTTTCTTTCATGTCTATGGGTGTGTATGTGATTCATTAAATCAGTGCAGTTATGTATTTCATTCTGGAGTCAGTCATTCCATTAGTTTTCAACTTTAGATATTTAGTATTTGCTATGGTAGTTGCATTTCTCAGCTTTCAATATGTTCATCCATATTTTATGATGAAGGTTCCCAAGGGGGAGATATTGTGATACCCCGAAATTCCTAAGATCAAACCCGAGGGTTGAAATGAAGAAAAAAGAATTTTCTGCACCAGGTCATAGTACGAGTCGTCTAGTGACCCATGAGGTGCACCATGAGTCATTAGGTNATGAGGTGCACCATGAGTCATTAGGTGACTCGTGGGGAGGAGGGAAGGTTTGGTTGTATTTTGGGTTGGGGGTTGATCACGGGTTGAGCCACGACTCGTGGTCAGCACCACGAGTCATTAAGTTGGTCATGGTCAAGAGTTTGACTTGGATGTTGAAGGTTCAGAAGTGCTCCCAACGACTAGTCACCACAATTCGCCGAGTACATTACGAGTCGTGGAGTCCCTCGTGGTGACCAATGAAGATAAGCTTCCAGTGCTGGCAATCAGAGTAGACCACGAGTAGTGGTCCTTGACGATTAGTCGTCCAGTCCCTCGTTGGGACTGGCAGTGTATATTTTTCTGCCAATTTATTAAGGGCTTTTCCATAATTTCTATGTTCTTAAGGCCTAAACAATGTCGTTTTAAGCTCATTTAGGATTGTTTTAAGAGGTTTTAGCTCATTCTAAATTACTCCTCTCCGTGCATGCAATACTAGAAGGTTCTTAGGGGCGATCAAGTCTAAAATTCATCAATTCTCCTTCAATTTCCTTTGGGAATTCAAGGAAGAGTATAAGATCAACTTGCCCAGCTATGTGAGTCTATGAATGAGAGTTCCTTTCACTCTCTTGCAATAAATCCTTCTCAACTCCATGGATTTTAATTCTAGATTTAAGTTTCATGATCTATGGGGTTTATTTCAATTCTTCTGAAATTGTCTATGATCTATCTATGCGCCAATTTCCTTCATGTATCAAATCATGTTTCATGATCTATAGGCAGATTTTATAACTATTTTTGATTATTAATCTATAGTTTCAAATTTAATTGAATTATGCCCAATTATGCATGCTTCATGAAAAGTCAAGTTAAGATTCTATTATGATTTGATCTTATCAAGTCTAAATTATGATATATCATTTATATTATGAATTCTCTTTAAGTACTCATCATGGATTTATGAATATAAAGTATATACATATTTTACAAATATACATGAATTTCATTATTTATGAATTTATGACTCTTGGCCAACTCATGGGCCCTTATTCATGGCAAATCACGTATTTCAAGTATGAGCAAGTATGTTATGATGTAATTGGCCAAGAACTTCATGAATGATTTATGATTATGATATGAACCTCATGTGCATGTTTTTGAGAGCAGTGTCTAGCACAAAGTATACCCGGCATTCAGGTAAACCCCGTGGTCTCAGAACTACGTGCCACCATTGGTATATACATTCACTATTGGATCCTTTTGATATCACCATATTGCACGTCGCTTGCCTGGCAAGCCTGGGATAGCTCTTCCCACTTGAGCGAGATAGTTAGGGGATCATTTAAGCTCTATCATGATGATGTATGTTATGACGAGTCCGCCCATTGTTCCTCATGATTTATGCATTGTCATGTTATGTTATTTTGGATCAAGCTATTTTTTTATAAAGTTTCTCATCTGATTATGATTACAAATAAATTATGAATGCTTTAAAAACCTTGAGCCCTCATTCTCTGTTATGATATTTACTTCACGTTCATGCTGTCCTATTGTTATGAACTTTTATGTGTTTTAACTTTCTGTTTTACTTACCTTGCATACTTGATACATTTTAAGTACTAACCGCATACTCTATATTGTATCGTTTCATGATACAGGTCCAAGAGATCAGCCCCAGCCGCACCATTAGTCTTTCTTTCCTCTCAGACCTGTATTAGCCGGGATTGGTGAATCCTCATCCTTCGAGGACACTCAGTTATCTATAGTCATGTTATTTTAGTTACAGACTTTCTTTCATCGAGCTAGATGGGGATGTTGTCCCATCAGCTCATCAGTTATGTTAGAAATCATCTTGTCATTGTTGACGCTGTTTTAGATTGATATGTATTCAGACTTCTACTTAAGAATGTTTTATTATACAAGAACCTGTTCATTTTATGCTCTTAGTCGTTATATTCATGCCATGAGTCAACTTGAAGCCTCTCGGGGTTCCTTGTCCCGTGTCTCTATCAAGGCCTATGTTTGGGTAGTGACATTGGAAGTACTTAAAAGCCAATAAATGCACATGTGTTTGATGTTTTGATAATTTTTGAAAAAATGACCTTTTTGGAAAAAGTTTATGTTTACCTATGTATGTAGCTTTGAAGCACAATTATTATGGATCTTATGGAATTTAAGTGATTATCATGATTAATTGTAGCTTAGTTGTGCATGAACCTAATAGGTAGTGTGTGATGCAAACCTGTACCATGTGGAAGTGAGTTCTTTTACCTTGTTTTCAGGGAAACCAGGTTCTAGAGTTGAATTCTGGAAAAAAAGAGGAAAAAGTGCAGAAAATGGGCTAGTTGCAGGCTTCAGTATTAGCCGCACCTTAGTGGTATGAGCTTTACCTAGAAATCATGAAAGAATTGAGAAAATTGCACAAGTGTTGGACCAACATACGACTTATGGTACGATCCGTACCATCCTGGTATGAACTGTACCTAGAAGTCATGGAAAACTTCAGAAGAGGTGCATTTTTAGAAGCTCTTGGTATGAGTTGAAGCTATGAACCGTACTGTTAACATACAACTCGTACAAAGAAACCATGGTGAAATTTAGAGAACATGTCAGTTGGCAGATCCCAGGGTGCGAATAGCTTCCACGAGTCATAACACCAAGGTATGAGTCGTACCAAGGACTCATGGTAAACTTCAGAGGATGCCAGACTTCATATGACCATACCAATAAAAGCAATGGAAAACTCAGAACTTCACTGTACGAGTTGTACTAACTTCAAGGACTTGGAAGATTTAGAGGCTGCATTGCATACTACAAATGGAAGCCATGACTCGCAGGACATTTCAGCATTACTATCCCTATTAATTTAGGAAAGATTTTCAATTATTTGTATAAATACTTTTTTAGGTTATTTTTCTGAAAGATGTATTCTTTATTTTGTAATCATGATTTTTGGGTTTCCTAATGGATTTTTCCTTTGTAATCATGTTTTTTGGGTTTCCTAACACTACTTGGAGATCAAATACACGAATTGCTTACAGATTCTATCATTGTTCTTGATTTTTGAAATCATTTTTATTGTGCAATTATCAATTGGGTTTTTCTTCAATCATTATTATAAGTTGTTAATTATGTACTCTTCAATGGAATCTAATTCTTTTCTTGCAATCACGAATAGCTAAAACCTCCACAACTAGGGTTGTGGAAACCATAGTGGAATAACAAACTAGGGTTAACATAAAGTGATTCTAAACCAGTACACATGCTTGTATTGTTCATCTCTTGATCATAATTATTTCTTAACAACGTGCAATGTTAGGACTTGCCTATATTCCCTACGAACCTAGAGAAATAGAGATTAGGAAAAGAGAAGAACAACAAAGCCTTGAACTTTAGTTTCATTGAATGACTTGAGTTGTGGTCGCATAATAGTTAATTTTGAATAACTTATAAAGGTTAAAGTGAATTTAATCCAGAGACCTAATCTAGTAATTGAGTATTGTTATCCAAGAGGGATGAATCAGTCACTTGGATTAACCTATTTTATTGGTTCTACAGGCTGTGTAGTGGGATAGATCACTAGCATAATTACCTTAAGTTGTTATGAATCCATAGGGAACGCTTCCCTAGTTAATTGCATAAACTTGATCATAACACCAATTAGCCACATTCTTACTTGATTAGTTCTTTAAATGCCCAATTAGGAAATAATTGAACTAAAAGTATAAATACTAGTGCTATTTTACATCCTGATCATTTTCCTGTGGGATCGACCCCAACATTAGTTGGGTTCTTTATTGACAACGTCTGTGTTATACTTCTTCAGGGGTGTAATTTAAGCGTTATCAAATGGCTCCAGCTGAGCTAAAGGAGTTGAAGGAACATCTAAAAGACCTCATAAACAAATGCTTCATCAAACCCATCATCTCCCTATGTGGTTCTCCAGTTCTATTCGTGCGTAAGAAGGATGGTTCACTTAGGATGTGTATTGATTAACATCGGCTAAACAATGTCACGGTCAAGAATAAGTATTCCATTCCTAGGATTGATGGCTTGTTCGATCAACTCTAGGATGGTAGTTTCTTTTCAAAGATAGACCTCAGATCCGGCTATCATCAACTTAGAATTCGAGAATTTTGACATTTCGAAGATAGCCTTCAAAATTCAGTATGGTCACCATGAGTTCATTGTTATGTCTTTTGATCTAATGAATACTTCTACAACTTTTATAGACCTGTTGAACAAGATATTAAAATAGTATTTGGACATTTTTGTTATTGTCTTTATAGATGATATCCTTGTCTACTCCCAGAGTGAGGATGAGCATGCCGACTATTTGAGGATTGTCTTGCAGACTCTCAAAGACCGCCAGTTATTTGCTAAGTTCGGCAAATATAAATTTTGGTTGAAATCAATAACATTGCATGGTCGTGTTATCACCATCAAGTTCATTAAGGTTGATCTTCAAAAGATTGAAACAGTTAAGAACTGGCCAAGACCTACCTCTCCATCAGACATTGGAAGTTTCTTGGGTTTAGCTGGTTATTATAGATGATTTGTGGAAGGATTTTCCTATATTGCTTGTCCTAAGTATAGATTGACTCATAAGAAATTCAAAATCCAGTGTTATGATGCTTGCAAGAAGAGTTTTCAGGAGTTAAAGACTCAACTCACTACTACCCTAGTTTTGACTCTACCAGAAGGTTCAGATGGGTTCGTAATTTATTGCAATGACTCTAGAATTTTCTTGGTTGTATGTTGATACATCATGGAAAAGTTGTAGCCTTTGCATCCAGACAGTTCAAGGCTTATGAGAAGAATTACCCAACCCATGAGCTTGATTTGGCAATAGTAGTTTTTGCTTTAATGATTTGGAGGCATCACCTCTATGGCGTCAATGTGGATGTGTTTACTAACTACAAAATCCTACAGTATGTGTTCAGTCAGAAATATTTGAATCTTCATCGAAGGAGATGGCTTGAGATGTTGAAAGTCTATGAAATGAGTTTCTTTTACCACTCGAGTAAAGCCAATATAGTGGCCGACATCCTCAGTATATAGTGTTGCTTATATTGAGGATGATAAGAAAGAGTTGGTCAGAGATGTTCACAGGGTAGCTCGTTTGGAAATTTGTTTGGTTGATTCAATCAAAGGTGGAGGTGTAGTTCAAAATTGTTCAGAGTCTTCTCTGATGATGGATGTTAAAGAAAAGCAAGATGACGATCAAAAATTGCTTAAGTTAAAGGAAGTAGTCCTTAGTTCGGTCTGTTTCGCAACTACACACAAGTGCACGTGGTCGAACAAGTAGTAAAATGGCTAAAGTAAGCCAAGTATCGATCCCACAGGGACTGGACTAAGGTAATAATCGACTTAAGTATTAATGAACTACAACTCTAAAAATGCAGACAACAGTTTAAAGAAGATTTTTGAGAGTTGGTTTTCTAATTTATACTAATCTAAAAACAAAATTACAAAGTGAGTCTGAACTATAGTAATGAGCAAGCTAAGGCTAAAACGAACATGCAGGGAAGTAATTTATCGATACAAATCGGTTAATCTAAGGTAATAATCGATTTAAGTATTAATGAACTACAACTCTAAAAATGCGCATAAATGCTTAGTAAAGAAGATTTTTGAGAGTTGGTTTTCTAATTTATACTAATCTAAAAACAAAATTACAAAGGAGTCCGAACTATGCAATGAGCAAGCTAAGGCTAAAACGAACATGGAAGTAATTTATCGATACAAATCTAATCTTTCCTCCGGATGCTAGTCAAGAATTATTGCCTATGGATTAAAACTTTTGTATTCAACCCAACTTACGAATCATGAACCTTCAACCTACTTCGTGATTAAAAGAAATTCAAGTTCGAGCCATACAAAATCGATTCCGTAATTGACTAATACGACTTTAAGATATATTTCTATCAAGGTAAATCACTCTCAATTTTTCCAAACTAAGACGAGATCATATCCTACCACCCCACAACTTTCCAATTTCTTCTCTCTTTCGAGATGAAAACCGAACTTTTTATATATACATTAACATTGGCCAAACATTAATGCAAAGAAGAACAAGAATTGATAGAGTAACCATGGAAGAAAAGATGAAACCAAAATGATCAATAATTACATTCCACTACAATTGTTCTAAACCTCAGCAAGAAGTGAATTTAGCCACTCATTTGTGGATTAAACATCATCAAATGAGTATAAATCATATAAACAATTGAAAAAAAGGAGAAAGAGATAGAGAAGAACCCTAAGATTTTCGGCCTCAACTCGCCGTAACTCCACGCCCTACTAACTAAGTCAGCCTTCTTAAAATGAACCTAAGTGTGCTATTTATACTAGTGGGAATTTTCCGGACAACAAGCAACGTGTCACGGAATGCACGCGGAGACCGGGCCCGTGACACCTGAGCAAACGCTGACCATCTCTAGAATCCTATTCTTCGGGGCCTTACTCCTTAGCGTGCCACGGCATGCAACGCGGCTTGGCCAATGTGCCACGGCTCGAGCGCGGACCCTTACTGGAATATGAGGTTCCAGGTAAATATGCCAAACGGCTGCGCAGGCAACGCGGACTCACACCGGAATCCTTTGCCAATAACTCATCCGGCGTAATGCCTCCGCGATGGTAGCGTGACACGGCTCCACAAGTGAGCCCCTTATTTGTCAAGCCATTGACCTTTTCCACTACTCGCTTCCGAGTCCTTTCCGGGATTTCCACCAACATGCATCTTAGCTTCCTAAAATTATATTTTTCCCGCAAAACAACACTAATCATGTTGGTTAGTATAAATTCACATTTTAACTACAAATCACATCAGAATGTACAAATAACGATAGATAAACAAGACGAAATGAAGCATTTGATATCACTTGGGCACACCTGCCCAAGATCACTTAACCCCACTTAAAACCTTGTTCGTCCTCGAATAATAATCTCACATCTCATGCAAGTTACACTCACCACATAGCTACTTTGGCTGGACAATTCAAGCTACAGTTATACCGATTATCTAATATAGCAAATCATCAAGAAAACATGCATAGTCTCATCAATACAATGACATTCACTACATTAAGACCTCCTAGACTCAAGAATCGACTCAATATCGGCAAACTCATACAAATTAGTTGATCAAGACATCCGACACTAAATTCAATCTCTCATCAAACATGTGCCCTCACAACACAAGAGAATTTCCCCCTTTTCAATCATATGATTCTCAAAACATTACATGCAGGGGCATATGAACACGATTTCGCTCTCTCCCAAAGAATTCACATGCATCATGTCATGAACCTTAGGCTTGCCTCTAGTGTATTACTCCACTAATATAAGGACGCGTGATGTAAGATCACGTAGGACTTAATGGGTTGTAATGTAGCTAAGGAACTAGTAACATCACTAACCAATAGCACTAGCATCCTTAAGCGCTTTTCAATACATCCCACCAACATTATGGGCATTGTTTCCTTCATCCTCCCATTCTTGAAGTCTTTCTTTATTTTTGTTCCCATTTCTTTAAGCACACTCAACTTAATAACAAAGATTAGTTATACATCTTCATTTTATTTACATTCAGCAAGTGCACCTTTGACCTTTTCTTTACTTTCACCACTTGCGCTTTTCCTTTTTCTTTTCACACATCTCACTCCCCGATGACCGTGGGAAAATTATTTTTCTTGAGCGCTAAGAGTTTTGGATCGAATTCACGAATAATGAAAAGAAGGGGTTAAGCTCGCTTTGTACCTTTTCAATGGAAAGAAAAAATAGGCTAAAGTGTCTAATTACAACTAGGATGTACATTCAAGGTAGGTATGATAATGGAAAATGTGCTTTGGTTAAATCAAAGAAACGCCTACATCCTTTCCCTACACTACACATCCTTTATTTCGTTTCGTACACACACCAGAAAAGTTCTAGACACTTCACAATAAAGCATGGAATAATCGAAACCTGCCCACACACCGTTGCACATGCTCAACTCAAGACATATTTACATACTCTTCAATCAGCCTAATTACTAGAACTCAAACATTAAGCCTCAATCACAAATCGAATCGAACCTCTATGGCCTAGGTATCTCAACATGTTTACACGCTGCATGCTTGCAATAATCACCTTTTGCATTTTAAATATCATGTACAACACGCAACAAGAATTTCGAACCATAAAGTAGCGACACGTTTGGGATACAAACAAATAAAAGAAAAATAAAAGAAAGAAAACTACTCCTATCGACTACATTTCCCTTAAGACTACGTCATCCATCCATCATGTGAGAACTGGCCACTATTTATGACTTTGGCCCACGGGACTCATTCTCGTTAAAAGCACCGAAACAAAACACCGAGAAAACCCAATCATAAAAATAATTCAACAAATTTTTTAAAAATATCAATAATTTCGAGAACAAAATATTTACATTAACCAAATTAACTACAACTCAACACAACACACAAACACTCACATTCATTACACCACCATTTACAACACACAACATACGCACAAAATCAGCTGTATCACAATTTTTCACAGCACACACAACAAAACAACCAGCACCTAACTACTCCCACCCCACATACATTTAAACCGAACACTCGTCCCTGTTCGCAAAATTCGGCATAGCACAATAAAAAGTAGGTGGTGAAACTCCCCGATCAATCAAAGATTCAATTTCTTCATCAAGCGTTGCTCGCCCTCTATATCTTAATCGCCCCTTGCCGTCTCTATCCGACTCAATATCTCGAGTCATGGCGTGTTCTCATTGGTGGGGACATCATCATCTATAGGCTCCACAAAGCTGGCCCCACTCGCATAGAGCCCGAGCATTTTCGTCGGCGGTAGTCCAAGTTGAGCCGCCATGCCTCATCTTCTCGTTGCTGGCCTCCCGCCTATGCGCAACTGGGTAAGATTCACATCCCGAATATACGGGTTATATACTAATCATCCTAAGCATGTCGCTTTCTGGCTAGTGTGAGAACCGGCCCATGAGTGGTGTCGGGTTCCTCGGGTTTTGGGACGCCCGGACACACCTATCCATCTCGCGGGAATGTAGTCCAGTGGCCTCTTTTCCTCGATACATTCAAGCCCTCAGAACGTGGTCAGCAAGCCACAAAACCTCGCACTGAGTGGCTCCTTGATGCAAACAGCTCTCTTCATGGCGGAGATGATCACCTCCCCCAACATTGATCTCCATCCCTTTCATCAAGGCATAAACCTAGCACACACGATTCCAGGTGACATCCGCCATGTGTACCCCGGATCCGGCAGAACACACAATTTTGAGCCAAATCCCGGCTTCCCCGTTCATTTGAGTAGGGCAAAGTTCTGATGGTATCCCCTTCTCCTTATGCTCGGTCGACTGCCGAACAAAGCCCACACAGAGTGCGTTCCGATATCAACATAAGGTGAGTTATGTTCAGCGCGAGTACTGGGCGTCTATGTCCCGCGCCCCAATATGGCATTAAGGTGATGGGGCTCAAAGGTGACAACCTTCCCTTATCTTGACGGCAGATCATGGGAGGTCAGTTCCATTTGGCGTAGAACTCCCAAATCGTATTGGAGATTGCAATCTTGGGCTCTTCAAAGATGAAGTTCAGCCCTAGCAAAGGTCAACCGTGTACGATTGGGAATTCCCATGTGTTGGCTCCTCGCAATGTGCCCTCAGCTGAAGCATTTGTTCCCCCAGCTTTGCGTACCATTTCTTCCCTTCGTCGCCACCCTCGGGTTCCGTATTGACGCGTTGGCCGCGCTGGGACCAGGCTGGTGCTGGGCCGGGACCTGTTCCTGGCCTAATCCTCTTTTCTCCCGACGCCCGATGTAGATGCGCACTTCCCTTTGTCTTGCCTCGCTTTGACATCGCTCCTGGTCAAATCAAAACAAAACAAGCCCAATGTTATTAAAATCAAAATTAGTCAATTAAGGTTGGATTAAGTTAAACCACTCCACACTTAGTCTTCAGCCACAATTACAACAATACGACAAGACAATCCTCTTTTCAAATTTTTACAATAAACATGCCTCGTGCACTCAGATAATTCAATGGAATAAATTCTATGTACTACTCGTACTGTACAACTACTCACAATATCACCATCGATTCCATTTCATCACATAACACTTAGCCAAAATTTTGTTTTTCACAAACAAAAACCTATGCAATTCACCAATCTCATTTTCCCGAAAATTCCTTGTTTATTTAGCATGTTCAACACTAATCACAACATAAATCACATAATCCAACATGCACAACCCAAAATATTTCACATTTCAACCCAATTTAGCTTCTTCCTATTCAACTTCTAACCCTAGGTACCAATTTCGCAAAAATTCAATCACACATGTATTTATCGAGTTCATATAATCACACGATACTACGAACATCAATCAACAATAACTTAAATGAATTCAAGCTCAATTTACACTTAGGGCAAGGTGTACTCACCTCACATGCTCAAAATCAAAAATTTAGGCAAAAATTGAGGTTAAGTTCAAGAACATACCTTTAATTCGATGATATCAAAGAAAAGTTGAAGAAACTTTGATCCTAGGTCCGTGTCAC
>JACEIK010005968.1:26791-37649 GCA_018107945.1 Datura stramonium
TTAACTACAAATCACATGAGAATGTACAAATAATGATAGATAAACAAGATGAAATGAAGCATTTGAGTATCACTTGGGCATATAATTCTGCCCAAGATCAGTCCTTAAGAAGGAGAGAGAAGCATTCTCCAAAAGGGGAGATGGTGTGCTCCATTATAAGGCATATTGTTTGTTTCAGAAGTGGATGCTTTGAGGCGTCAAATATTAATAGAAACCCATAGCTCTCATTATTCTATTCACCCAGGTGCCATCAAGATGTACCATGATCTACGAAATGTCTATTGGTGGAATAGTATGAAGAAGGACATTGCAGAATTTGTGGCTATGTGTCCAAGTTGCCAATAGGTGAACGTTGAGCATAAAAGAATGGGAGGTATGACTCAGGATATCAGCATTCCTACTTGCAAGTGTGTCACGACCCGAGAGTACACCCGGATCGTAGACATGGGACAAGGGACCCCGAGAGACCCCAAGTCAACCCGTGGCATAAGCACTCACTAACTAATAAAGATAAACATAAAAGAAACACAAACATAAACTTACTAGAAGTATAACTTAACATAAAAACAGAATGAATATCTGAAGCTGAATACATGTGTAAGTCTGATAAGTCTCTAATTCGGACGACCTGATGGGACAATACCCCCAACTAACTCGAAAATACTAAACCTGAAAATACGCTCAAAATAACTGAAAGTCTAGTCCTCGGAGGATGAGGACTCACCAAGCAAGAAAAAGCTAACTCTAATAAGCAGCAACTGACGGGGCTGAACCTGAGAACTGGATCCTGCATCACGAAATGATGCAACATAGAAAGTATGCGGTCAGTACGTGGAACGTACCGAGTATGCAAGGTAAGTAAAACCGCTAGAGCAACATAAGTCTTTCAAAGCAAGTTGTCCATACAGAGAATAAACCTTTAAGGACAAGGAAGATCACATGAATTCATTATGAACTCATCCTTATGTTATACATGATCATGCATGGCATTGGGAACATTATGACTGATTTGAATGACTCGAAGCTAAATCATAACATTTATATCAAAAGCTGAACGATGAGTCAAACCTTGATTTTTAAACATGCATGCATAAGATAATCATTACGAGGAATGTATATGAAAAGTCGAATAATGTAGACAATGGGAGACTCGTCACTTAACCGACATACCACGATATAGCTTACGTGGTCCCGACTATTACACTCAAGTGGGCAGAGCTGTCCATAACCTTTACAGGGCTATAGACGATACCATGATATCGATATCAAGCTTAAAGGGGCCATTCGGGCCGGGGATAGCTCACAAGGGAGGTCCCAGTAATATAGTAGAATCAACCTACGTTGGCGCATAGTGTTGGGGCATAGGGTCATCGGCCCTTAGCCTGCTCGGTGCTAGACTCTTCTCCCAAAACATGCAATGCTCTATATCATATTAATACAAAGCTCAACATCGTCTAGTGACGAAACTCAAAATGAAATCATGCATAAAATCAACATCATATGAAACGAAGCTCAATATTGTCTATTGAAGAAGCTCATTATGAAATCATGCATACGTTAGACATCACATAAATATGAAGCTTAACAATGTCGTTTCGATAAAGCTTAGAATGGAACCATGCTTAGACTAAACATCATGTGAAATGAATCTTAAAGACAACATACGTCTCAATTACGACATTCATGCATGTGAGAAGCTTTACTATGTCTCATACCACAAGCTAAAGAAATAGTGGGAGGTTTTACTCCAAAACCATGTGGTAAGGCTACTTTAGAAATATCACTTGATTATCAACATAAGGGCCTTGCCCAAAACCTTATCATGCTTGAACCCATTCAAATCATTTGAAAACATTATATTTTGGGAAATTTCACTCCAAAACGAAGTAATAAAGTAAATTCACGAAAATCGTCATTCATGCTCAACATTGGGCACTGCCCAAAGCTTCACCACACATGGGTCTATTTAATCGTCTTTGAAAACATCATCAAAATCATGAGTAAGGTTGGAAACGTGCTTTTCATCATCTACTCCGTGATCATCTCATTCTATTAGGAACTACCCACACATGGGCATTTTAGATTTAATTTTTGTAAAAGAAATTAAGATGGAATCCGCCCAAGCTCAGTAAATCACCAATATCAACTTAATTTAATCATACGCATGAGTAGAAATGTAAGAAACATGCAATTAAATGAAAACTCATACTTGATCATCACAAACCAATCACAAATCGATAGGGGAATGGGCATGGTTGTGGAAGAAAACACCCACTCATAACTTTACATACCTGGAATTGAAGAATCGGATCTCTTCATAACTTTCACAACTCGTTACCAGGGCACACGATTTGTTGGTTCAACCTTCAATTACACTGCATCATTCATGAAAATTCAATTGTCTTGGTAACGGCCCTCCTAACGGGTCGTTAGGACTGACGACGACTCGTTAGGTACCTTCTGTTAAGTACACTGGATAAGCCTTACTTTCTCACTGTAGGACCACCCCACGACTGACGTGATGACTCGTGGTGTCTGACCACGAGTCGTAACATTGACTATGGGGACCTCGAGTCCATCATCATCTCAGGCCTTCCCCACGAGTCACTTGACGACTCGTTAGGCCTCCTGAAGAGTCGTCCAATGACTCGTTCTGCAATTGCTGCAATATTTTTAAGTTCTTCTCCTGATTCACTTTCGGGTCCAATTCTTGAATTCTCGGGGTATAACAATATCTCTCCCTTGAAAACATTCATCCTCGAATGTTAGAAATAAGAAGGAAACAGAAACAAGAAATTATCATACTCCAATATTGATTATTTTAACAAATTTCACGGAATGACTATCTCCAAAAGAACCACATAGCTGAACTAAATTCAGGCATCACATACATTTATCATAACATAATTAAAACTTGTGCACATGAACTGAACATGGACTGATTAGAGAATTAGAGAAAAAACTGATACCTCAAGTTGGAAATGAGCCGGGTAGAGAACAAATGTGGGTATCTAGACATCATGTACGCTTCGTCCTCCCACGTAGCTCCTTCAACATGCTGATTCCTCCATAAAACCTTAACCTAAGCTATCTATTTGTTCCTAATCCTTCAAACTTGTCGATCCAAAATTTCAATAGGAATTTCTTCATAACTGAGACTATCTTTCACACTAACGCTGTCTACCGGAACTACAAGACTGGATCATCCAAGCACTTCTTCAAAAGCAATACGTGGAACACGGGATTAACGGAAGCCAACTCTGAAAGCAAGTACAACTCATACGCCACCTTACCAACTCTTTTCACAACCCAGTAGGGGCCAACATAGCGGGGACTGAGTTTACCCTTCTTTCCGAACCGCATGACTCCCTTCATGGGAGATACCTATAGAAACACCCAATCGTGCACATCAAACTCCAATTCTCTTCTCCTCACATCACCATACAATTTCTGACGACTCTTAGCGATTTTCAACCAGTCCCTTATCAACTGAACCTTCACCATCGCCTTATGAACCGAATCTGGTTCTACCATAACAGTCTCACAAGTCTTGAACAATCCGATAGGAGATTTGCACCTTCACCCGTAGAGGGCCTCACACGGTGGCATCTAGATACTAGAGTTATACTATTATTATAAGCAAACCCGATCAAGGGCAAATGATCATTCCAACTGCCTTTGAAATCCATAACACATGCACTCAACATATCCTCAAGAGTTTGAATGGTTCATTCTACTTGGCCATCCGTCTGAGGATGAAAAGTTGTGCTTAGCTTAACTTGAGTCCTGAGCCCCTTTTGAAACAAACGCTAGAATTGAGAAGTAAACTGAGTACCTCGGTCCGAAATGATAGAAAAGGGCACTCCATGAAGCCGAACCAACTCCTGAATATACAACTTAGCATAATCGTCTGCTGAATCCGTGGTCTTGACCGTTAGGAAATATGCAGCCTTGGTCAACCTATCCACCATAACCGAAATGGAGTCGTATTGCCGGCGAGTATGAGGTAGACCTATAATGAAGTCCATATTGATTTCTTCCCACTTCCAAGTGGGAATGGAAATATCCTGAAGCGCACCTCTAGGTCTCTGAGGCTCTACTTCACTTCCTGACAGTTTAGACACCTTGCTACGAATTCCGCAATATCATTCTTCGTACCATCCCACCAATAGATTTCTCATAAATACCGATACAATTTCGTGGATCCTGGATGAATAGAATATCTGGTACCATGCTCCTTATGAAATATCCGAACTATCCAATTATCAACATCCGGAACACATAGTCTACCCTGGTATCATAACACACACCATCTCCCCCTTGGGAGAAAACCTCCACTGGTTGACTCTGCACCGCCTCCTTCAGCTTCCTCAATGTTGGATCCTCATATTGCCTGGATTTAACATCAACTACCAAGGACGATTCCTACCCGATATGCACCACAACACCGCCATCAGTCAAATCGATCAATCTAACTCCCAGCCTTACAAGTCGGTGGACATCTTTCCCCAACTCCTGTTTCCCTTCATCCACACGGGACACACTCTCCCTTAAGAGCCTACTAAGTGCATCCGCAACCATATTAGCTTTGCCTGGGTGGTAAAGGACACTCATGTCATAATCTTTAAGTAACTCCAACCACCTCATTTGCCGAAGATTTAGATCTTTCTGTGTGAACACATATTGCAACCTCTTGTGATCCGTAAATACATCCATGCGGACCCCATACATGTAATTCTATCATATCTTGAATGCAAAAACCACCGCGACCAATTCAAAATTATGGGTCGGGTAATTCTTTTCATGCACCTTCAGCTGTTGAGAGGCATAAGCTATCACCCTCCCACGTTGCATCAACACAAACCCAAGTCTGACTCTGGAAGCATCACAATACACAATAAACCCATCGGTACCATCGGGTAGGGTCAACACTGTTGCTGAAGTAAGTTGAGTTTTCAACTGTTGAAAGCTTTTCTCACACGCCTTCGACCACTAAAACTTCACCTTCTCTAGGTAAACTTCGTCAATGGTGCTGCAATGGATGAGAAACCCTCAACAAACCTCCGGTAGTAGCCAGCTAAGCCAAAGAAACTCCAAATATCCAAAGGATTCACCGGTCTGGGCCAATTTTTCACCGCCTCAATTTTCTGCGAGTCTACTTTTATGCCTTAGCTAGACACCACATGGACCAAGAATGCCATGGAACTAAAACTCACACTTGCTAAACTTTGCATAGAATTGGCGGCCCTTGAGTGTCTGGAGCACTACTCTCAAGTAAGGGGCATGCTCCTCCTCGCTCTGAGAGTATACCAAGATTTCATCCATGAACACGATCACGAACATGTCCAAATATGGCTTGAACACCCTATTCATTAGGTCCATAAAAGCTGTAGGAGCATTCATTAGTCCAAGAGACATATCTACAAACTCGTAATGACTATACCGTGTTCTAAATGTTGTCTTTGGGATGTCACTCTCCCGAAATCTGAGCTGATGATACCCAAATCTGAGATTTATCTTCAAGAAACACTTTACCACCCTTAAGCTAATCGAACAGATCATCGATCCTGGGTAAGGGATACCTGTTATTGGCAGTGACTTTGTTTAACTGTCGATAGTCAATGCACATATGAAGGGAACCATCTTTCTTTCGAACAAATATTACCGGTGCACCCCATGGAGACTGACTCCGTCTAATGAAACCCTTATCGAAAAATCCTTTAACTGATCCTTCAACTCTTTTAGCTTATCTAGAGCCATCCTGTAGGGAGGAATAGATAGAAGCTGCGTATCGGGAAGGTAAATATCGAAGTAAATCTCCCGCTCGGGAGGAATGCCTTGCAAATCATCAGGAAAGACCTCTGCATACTCAATACTACTAGAACGGACTGGATAGTAGGGGTCTCGGACTCAACATCCTAGACCCTAACCAAATGATACATGCAACCCTTAGAAATCATCTTTCTGGCCTTGAGGTAGGAAACGAATTGACCTGCAGGCACAACTGAACTACCCTTCCCTTCTAAGACTGGCTCACTCGGGAATCTGAATTCTACAGACTGGGTCCTGCAATTAATGGAAGCATAACAAGCATACAACAAATCCATGTTGAGAATAACATCGAAATCGTTCATGGATAATTCTATCAGATCTACTGAGGTGACCTTATGGAGAACTAAGACCGGGCAATTTCTATACACCCATATAGCTATAACTGAGTCATCTACTAGAGTAGAAACCGAGAAGGATTCTGACAAGACATCGGGAATGACTCAAAACCTACTGGATATATAAGGTGTCACGAAGGACAAGGTGTCCACCTGGATCTAACAATGCATAAACATCAACATGGAAGACTCATAACATACCAGTAACCACGTCCGGGGAGACCTCCTGCTCTTGATGGGATGCTAGGGTAAAGAATCTGTTCTGGCGCTGACCACCAGCTGCACTGGTAGATGCCCCCTGCTGTGCTGGGCGAAGGGTGGGGCTGCTGAGATACAAGCTAGGCCACGACCCCCAACTTGATCCTGTCTCACTGCTGGACAATCCCTAAGCATGTGTACAGGTTGCCCGCACCCGAAACACGCACCTGAACCTACCAAGCATTGGCCTGTATGCCCTCATCCACATCTGCGACAAGTTGGAACACCAGAATCTGTGGGTCTACTACTCTGACACATCGAGCCTGATGCACGCCCTTTCTGATGATGACTAGGCCAAGATGGCACACTCAAGGCTGATGAAGCTGGGGCGGATGATCTCGGATGGGTTTGCTGGCGGTGCCCACCACCGTACTGCTATTGGGAGAATCTGTGGCCCTCAGTTCTGGCCCTTTTGGCCTCTCTCTCTCTCGAATATGCTGCCTCCATATGCTGGGTACAACACCATCTGAGGGAAGTCCATATCCTGATTAAGCATGGCAATACTGCATTCCTTATCCAAGTTACCTACTATCCCATGTACAAACCTGCTCACTCGCTCTCTCTGATCAGCCACTAACTCCGGAGCATGCTTCGATAGGTGGGTGAACTCAAGGGAATACTCTAGTACCATCATCCTTCCTTGCTTCAGATTTACGAACTCAGTTGCCTTTAGCTCCCTTATCTCCCGAGGGAACAACCTATCCAGGAATGCAACATGGAACTCTTCTCAAGTGACTGGACCAGCTCCGGCGATCCTGCTATCCTTCCATTGAAGGAACCAGATATTTGGAACCCCTTCAACTGATAGGAGGCAAACTCTACACACTCTACACTACTCACCCCCATAACTTGGTGATATTGTTAACCTCATCCACGAACTCATGTGGGTCCTTATCCACCTTGGACCCAAGAAACTCCGGAGGGTTCATCCTCGAGAAGTCCCTGACTCGAGCCGTCGCTGCACTACCATTCCGCAGAAAATGCGCAATAGCCTGCTGATTGACCTGAGCGGCCAAGGCCTGCGCAAGCATATGGATAGCAGCCCGAAACTCCGTGTGGGCGGCTGGCTCCTGTGCCTGAGGCTCCTGAATCGGTGGACCTGCTGATGCCCACGATCCATGCCGTCCTTGTGGCCTTCACTGTTTCCATTTCTCCTTTCATTCATCCTTCGAGGAGCCATGATTCTGCAATCGCGAATAGCATAAATCAAAGGAATAGAAAGACTCTACATCACACGCCATAAATCATGAAAGATGGGAACGTTTCCTATGATGTTTCATAGCCTCTCCGTCATAAGTGTGGCGCGCTTCACACCTATGAAAAAGACTCTACTTAATGTGGCTTTTAGACTCCCTAGGACACTTCAAACCTATGGCTCTGATACCAAGTTTGTCACGACCCGAGAGTATACCCGTATCATCGACACGGGACAAGGGACCCCGAGAGACCTCAACTCAATCCATGGCATAAGCACTCACTAACTCATGAAGATAAACATAAAAGAGACACAAATATAAACTTAGCGGAAATCTAACTTAACATAACAACAGAATGAACATCTAAAGCTGAGTACATGTCTAACTCTGATAAGCCTCTAATCCGGACGAGCTGATGGGAAAACACCCCAAACTAATTCGGAAATGCTGAACCTGAAAATACGATAAAGATAACTGTAAGTGTAGTCCTTGGAGGATGAGGACTCACCATGAAAGAAAATGCTAACTCTGATAAGCGGCTACTGACGGGGCTGAACCTGAGAATCAGACCTTGCACTATGAAACGATGCAGCATAGAAAGTATGCGGCCAGTACGTGGAATGTACTGAGTATGCAAGGTAACTAAAAAGGCTAGAGCAATGTAAGTATTTCAAAGAAAGTTGTACATACAGAGAATAAACCTTTAAGGAAAAGGAAAATCATATGCATTCATTATGAACTCATCCTTATATTATACATGATCATGCATGGCATTTGGAACATCATGACTGATTCAAATGACTCAAAGATAAATCATATTATTTATATCAAAAGCTAAACGATGAGTCAAACCTTGCTTTTTAAACATGCTGCATAAGATAATCATTACTAGGAAAGTATATGCAAAGTCGAATAATATAGACAGTGGGAGACTCGTCACTTAACCAACATACCATGATAGAGCTTACATGGTCCCGGCTATTACAGTCAAGTGGGCAGAGCCATCCATAACCTTTCCAGGGCTATGGATGATACCATGATATCGATATCAAGTTGTAAGGGGCCATTCGGGCCGGCGGTAGCTCACAAGGGAGGTCCCAGTAATATAATAGAATCAACCTACGTTGGCACGTAGATCTGGGGCATATGGTTATGGGTCGTTATCCCACTGAGTGCTAGACTTTTCTCCCAAAACATTCAATGCTCTACATCGTATAAATACGAAGCTCAACATCGTCGATTGACGAAGCAAACCATGAAATCATGCATAAAATCAACATCATATGAAATGAAGCTCAACATTGTTTATTGACAAAGCTCACTATGAAATCATGCATACATTAGACATCATATAAATATGAAGCTCAACAATTTCGATTCGGCAAAGCTTAGAATGGAACCATGCTTAGACTCAACATCATGTGAAATGAATCTTAATTACAACAAACATCTCAATTACGACATTCATGCATGTGAGAAGCTTTACTATGTCTTATACAAAAAGCTCAAGGAATAGTGGGAGTTTTTACGCCAAAACCATGTGGTAAGGCTACTTTAGAAATATCACTTCATCATCATCAACATAAGGGCCTTGACCAAAACCTTATCATGCTTGAACCCATTCAAATCATTTGAAAACATTATAATTTGGGAGATTACACTCAAAAACAAAGTAATAAAGTCAATTCACAAAAATCGTTATTCATGCTCAACACTGGGCACTACCCAAAGCTTCACCATACATGAGTCTATTTAATAACATCATAAAAATCGTGGGTAAGGTATGAAATGTGCTTTTCATCATCTACTCCGTCATCATCTAATTCTATTAGGAACTACCCACACATGGGAATTTTAGATTTAATTTTTGAAAAACAATTTTTGTAAAACAAATGAAGATGTAATCTGCCCAAGCTCAGTAAATCACCAATATCAACTCAATTTAATCATACCCATGAGTAGAAATGTAAGAATCCTGCAATTAAATGAAAACCCATACTTGATCATCACAAACGAATCACAAATTGATAGGGAAATGGGCATGGGTGCGGAAGAAAACACCCACTCATAACCTTACATACCTGGGATTGAAGAATCTTATCTCCACCTATTTACCCAGCTGAGATTTCCCTTGAACACCTTGAAATTCTCCACAATTTCATCCCTTCAAGCCTTCAACCTAGCATGCATAAAGAAATGACCTAAAATGGGTTTTTCTCTGCTAAAAACCCTCTATTACTAGCTTAAAACGACGAAGTATAGGCCCTTAAAACTTAGGAATTATGGAAAATCCCTTACAAAAATCACTGAAAATAACTATCAAGAGGTCCTATCAGATGACCTGACGACTCGTTACCAAGGCACACGATTCGTTGGTTCACCAATCAAGTACACTGCCTCATCATTCATGAAAATTCAATTGTCTTGGTAACAGCCCTCCTAACAAGTCGTTAGGACGCTGTTGTATCCCCAGCAACGGCGCCAAAAACTTGTTGATGACTGCGCCCAAGTGCACATGCAAGTGTACGTGGTATTACGTGTAATATAGTGGCCTTTTTTAAGAGCCGGATGTCGAACCCACAAGGACTGGACCAATTCAGCTAATTATAAAGTTCAAGTGTGATATTAACTTTCACAAGTGTTGTTTTAGACTTTTTAGATAAATTTTAATTATGTCTAGTAGTGGTCACAGAAATATTCTGAAGTAATCAAGGAACAACTAGAGCTAAGGCCAGATAATAATGCAATAGTACGCTTTGTAATGGTTTAAGTATGGAATTATCAATTGTCGTCTCACATAATTATAATTTCATGTTCATGGTCTTTCGAGCCTCTAAACACGACAAACTATCCTCACAACTACATCGTTGAGCGGGGATGCGATATTCTAGTTCGTGGGCAATTCAATTATGGGAATGTGGTTTACGGGGTTTATGCTCCTGATTAGGGACTTTCGTACCTCTAATCATTTAACCGAACTTAGCTTCACAACTACTTCTACGAGTGGTGATGTGGTAATTCTAAGTTGGTGTCTAGCTCATCCCATTTTAGTAACCAAGCAAGGAAAATTAGGTATAGTTTCTTATCCTAACCGCGAATTATATCGTAAGACACAAACTTGCTCCCTACATTCTTTTTTCTTGCCTAGGGTTACTTTCTCAAGCTTTTACCTAGGTGTAACGTGTGTGTTTTCATGGTGATCAATCATAAAAACAACCATAATTAAGAACGTAAGAC
>JACEIK010005968.1:38537-49491 GCA_018107945.1 Datura stramonium
CTCATGCAAATCAACCGATCAAGAAATCCGACATGAATGTTATCTCTCATTAAACATGTGCCCTCACAACAAGAGAGTTACCCATTTTTACTCACAAGTTCTAAAATCACAATGTATATGGGTATATGAATAGAATTATGCTCACTCTCTCAAGAAATTCACATGCATCATGTAGTGACCAATAAGCTTGCCCTTAGTGTTCTACTCCACTAATTTAAGGATGTTTGAACGTAAGATCAAGTAGGACTTAATGGGTTGTAATGTAAGCTAAGGGAAAGGTAGGTACTATTATGGATAATAACAGTGGCTATCTTCCCCAAGTGCTTTTAATAAATTCAACCTTCATTAAGGACATCTCTTTTTCGACTTCCTCCTCATTCTTTTCACTCTTGAATTTTCTCTTCTTGTTCCCATTTATTTAAGCACACTTAGCTTATTAGTACGGGGTACTTAAGAAACTTTTTCATTCATTTATATCTTACTCCCTACCAATACTCAGGCATTTTCAACAAGTGCACCCTTGACCTTTCTCAACTTTTACAACTGCTACGTTTCCTTCTTTTTCATGCTTCTCACGCCTTCACTCTTTCAGATTTTTCCCTTGAGTGCTTAGGAGTTTTGGATCAAATTCAAGGCTAATGAAAGAAAAAGGATTAAGCTTATGTTGTAGCTATCAAAGAATAGGCTTAAGGCTCAATGGGTCTCACNGGGCTAACTAGGATTCAATATTCAAGGTAGGTAAGGCAAGGGTTAGAAATTTGGCTCATTCAAAGAAATGCCTAAATCATCTCCTACACTCTATCTCCTTTATTTCATTTTGTATACACACCAGGCAAGTTCTAGACACTCCACAATAGCATGGAATATTCAAAAATCTTACACTCTCATCACATGCTCAATTCAAGACACATTCAGCAGACTCTTAACTCAGCTAATCACATAAATTTAGAATTAAGCTTAGAATCACATCGAGTCATATTCACGAGCTTAGGTGTCTCAAACAAAGTTATACACTCAACACTAACCACACTTGAATCTTACAATCATGTTTAGTGCACAACAAGAACATCAAACAATCAATGAGCTACGGATTCAAAACCAAAACCTATTGACTAATTTTTCTCAAGACGGTCGTCATCCATCCATCGTCGGAAATAGTCTCTAACTATGACTAAAAACACTATATACAGACAAAGAAAATTTTAATTCCTCGGTTCAAAGACCCTCCGTCGGAAAAGAACCGAAAAGAAAAACCAACGGGTAGTGACGTCATGCTCAACTAAAAAAAATATTTTCCAATATGTATCAAGCACTACATTCACCAAAATCATTAAGCACAACATTTTTGAAATTTCCCTCACCCCACACTTGAATCATGCTATGTCCCCAACTCAACTAAAAATATTTTCCAATATGTATCAAGCACTCATTCACCAAAATCATTAAGCACAACATTTTTGAAATTTCCTCACCCCACACTTGAATCATGCTATGTCCCCAAAGAATCTAATTAAAATTCAAAAGGGTGAGAAGTACTCCCTGAAGCCTCCAGGCATAACTAACATCATGTTTTTCTTCATATTTGCACAAGTGGGTGTTTGACCGTACACTTTCCCTCTCTCCATGCTTCTACCTTCCCTCTCCTCCAAGGGTACTCAGATTTCCCCTCCACCGTAAGCTAAATTTCTACCAAAACCAAACACGATGAAAATAAACAAAATAATCACAAATAAAAATTACAAATTGTACCTATGGTACCCTTTAAGGCCTCCCAAGCAGCGCCTAATTTTACATCGCAAGTACTCCATGAACTATCCTTTTAGTACATCTCATACCTGGGTTCCCTTTCGAGAACCATCTTCTTTCTTTTTGATTTTTAGAGAGAACGACCTCCACTATGTCCCTCTCTTCCTCCAACTTCTTCTCACACTGAAGCCCTTCATCAGACTCTTCGGGCCGAAACTACTCAGCCTTTGACCGTGACCTGTGGAGAATCTGCCACCCACACTTATTCTCTGACAAAACACTGACCTTACACAGGTTTCTATAGTGTGTGGGTGGGTAAATCTCCTAGTAGAGTCAGAAGAGTTCTTCTTCATTCTCAACCCTTATTTTCAGGGTCCCTACTCTCACATCGATAATGGCAGGCCAAGAATGGTCGCCTGTTTCAAGGGTACCTTTATCATCAACATGAAACTAATATGCGATGAAATAAGCGGGTATAATGAACTTACCCACTTTGATGAGAAGGTCCTCTATAATTCCATCCAGTGCCACTCGCGACTTATCTCGCCATCAAAAGATCAATCTTGTTGGTCTCGGTTGACCCAACCCCAAGGTGTTAAATAAATATAGGGGCATTAGATAAACTGCTGCCCCTAGATCATACAAAGCTCTTATCACCTCAGCTTTACCAACTTTTATGGGGAGGGTAAAACTCCCTGGGTCTTTGAGCTTTTTTAGGTATCTTGGTCTACCCTGTGGTCGCACCTCAGTCAGTGCTACCCTCCGACATCCACCAATTTGACTTTATTTTCTCTATCACATCTTTCAAGTATTTAGCATATTTGGGAATTCCCTGAAAACATCAAGCAAAGGCAAATTTTTGTGAAGTTCTCTTGAAATCTTGAATAACTTCTCCTCCTTGCTCTTTTGGAATTCCTTTTATGGGAAATGGGTGGGTGGTGGTCTCCCTAAGGTTGCAATGATGATTGAATTTTGTTGCGTAGCACTCGATTCTCTCCTTGTCAGTGGATGGTCCTTTTTCTAACAAACTCCGGCTTCACCTCATTTCTCTTCTCTTTCGGTGTCGCAAGAGCTAATTGCTTGCCACTCCTCAGACTGATGGCATTGACCTGGGAGGGGGTTATATTTGTCATCGGGTAGTCCTCCTCAAGGGTCTCATGGTGAGCAATCGAGCTTGACTCCATCTCGCTTTCTCTAGATTGCGGGATGGTCAACTTCTGATTTTTCAAATCTGATGCCATCCTTGCCTGACTTCTCAGCCAATTGATCTGGGTCTCCATGATTTTCTGAAACATCTTCTCAATGTTGCTGCTCAACTGGCCATCAATCTTCCTGTTCTGGCTGATACCGCTAAGTTGCCGAGGTTGCTGGTAACTTTGTTTTGATTTTCACCCCAATAAAAATTTGGGTGGCTTTTCCAATTGTTGTTGTAATTGTTCCAGAAATTCTTATTGTTCCTTTGAACATTCCCAACAAAATTGACTGATTCCGGATTGGCCCCGCATGATTCTGCATTGTGCCCATTATTGCAGTAGATTTCACGCCAACTCGGAGCTTGCTGAACTGCATTTACCTGACCCTCGTTCTGGTCTATACTCAGTTTATTGAACTAAGTCATCATCTGATGCCAATGACGCTAGCTGTGCCGCCAAAGTATTCATACCATCTACCTCTATCATCCCTACTCTCTTCCTGCCCCTCTCGATGCCCCCATCGTGCCAATTGGATTTCCTGAGCAATTCTATTCAACAAAGTGTACAACTCATCATTAGTCTTCTGAGGCCTGCACACCCGATGTGCAGAGTCTAGTAAATTTTTGTGTGTGGGTCTAGACTTTCTATGAAGGTATGGGCCAGAACTTCATTCGATTTGTGATGATGGGGACAATCTCTCAGTAATGACTTGAATCTCTCCTGCCAAATACAAGTTCTCATCCGGCCTCTGCTTGAAATCCAATATCTCACTTCTAAGTTTGGCAGTCTTGCCTCGACGGAAGAATCTGATATGAAACTTCTTTGCCAAATCATCCCAAGAAGTTATGGAATTCGGTGACTAGACTTCAACCACCTCTTTTCCTCCTCCCCCAACAATGAAAAATGGGAAGAGGGTAAGTCGGACATAATGTGTGGACACTCTAGTGGGGACGAATGTGACACTGGATTCAAGAAAGTTCTGTAAGTGCTTCTGCGGGTCCTCATGTGCAGTCCCAGTGAATTGAGCACTAGAATGTAACAGCTGCACCATATTCTGCTTCAATTCAAAGTTTCCTCCAGGTTCCGGTTTGCTGATACTAGAGGTCACATTTGTCGCTAGTGGGATAGCCACTTCGCGAACTGGTCGGGCTGCCATGATATCAGGTGACAACTTTGCTTGTCCTGCTGGTGGTTGTTGTTGTACCCTCTCTTTAAGTCTCTTAGCTTTTGTCTCTAGAGCTTCCCTCCTGTGTAAATTAATTCTGACGCTCTGGTTCAAGCAACGGTTCCACTAGCTCTCTATTCCTTGCCAGCTTTGCAAGGACACCCTGTCACCTGCAAATAGTCGCTAAGAAAACGTTTCTCAACACTTAAGGAAATTAAAAATCACACAAAACATAAAAATTTACTAAACTTGCCTGTCCCTGAAAGCGCCAAAACTAGCTGTGACTGCGCCCAAGCGCAAACGCAAGCGTATGTGGTCGTACAAGTAATACAGTGACCATTTTTAAGAGCCGGAAGTTGAACCCACAGGGACTGGGCCAATTCAGCTAATTATCAAGTTTAGGTGTGATATTAATTTGCCACAAGTGTTAATTATAGTTTACTAAATTATAATTAAATCTAGGGGTGGTCACAGAAATAATCTGGAACAATATAAGAAGAAACTAGAGCTAAGGCCGGATAATCATGCAATGCTACACTTTTGTAATGGTTCAGGTATGAAATTATTAATTGTTATCTCACATAGTTGAAATTGCGATGTTCATGGTCCCTTGAGCCTCTAAACACGACAAACTAGCCTCACAACTACATCGTTGAGCAGGGATGTGACATCCTAGTTCATGGCAAATTCAACTAAATGGATGTGGTTAACGGGGTTTATGCTCTCGATTATGGACTTTTGTACCTCTAATCATTTAACTCAACTTAGCTTCACAACAACTTCTATGTGCGATGGAGTGACAATTCTGCCGGTGTCTTGTTATCATCCCGTTTTATCAACCAAGCAAGGCAAATTAGGTATAATTTCTATCCCAACTCATAAATCTCCCTACATTCCCTTATTCTAGCCTAGGGTTACTCTCTCAATCTTTTACCTAGCTTAAATGTATGTTTTAATGGTGTTCAAGCATAAAAACAACCATAATAAAGAATGTAAGACAAAACAACAATTAACAACCAAACCAAAACGAATTCATGCAATTATAATCATATCGCGTAGCCTCAACCCTAGAGGAAGGGTTTTAGCCACTCATGTTCGTACAACTACTCAAAAACATCGTTAAGGTAATGTACATAAAATAATAGATAAAAAAGAGAAGGTAAATTTCAGAACCCTAGGTGAGTTATTAACTTCTCCCTTCGCTTCTTTACGGTTTTCAGAAAATATTTTGTGACAATTTTATTTTAGAATCTAAGGGTTCAATTTATAGTAAATAGGGAATGTACAATTTTTTTTCCTGTCATAGAATGGCTCCGTGGAACGGAGGTGGTCGCAATTAATTTGCCTCTCCATGACACGGAGGTACGCGGAAAGCACACTGGAAAGCACCTAAAATGACATTCGGCTGAAGCCTTGCAGTGATGGCCGGCATGGCACGCTGCCTGTGCGGTGCGATGGCTTGCGTGACACGCCTTGGCGCGTAGATGCCTTGTGTGACACAGCGCTGGCGCAGATGGCCTGTTTGCTGCATTGTTCTAGCGCCTGGCATTGGCGTGGCGCGGTGCTGGGCGCGGCACGCTGCCTGGCACGGCGAGCCTTTCCAATGCATGGTTTCTTGCCGACTTTTGTAATTTGCTTACCCTTCCATTTCTCCACTTCATCCATCATTATTTAGTCCCTGAAATGCATTTTTAACTTTAAAAACAAGGACTAATCATTTTGGTTAGTATATATCAAAAATTTACATAAAATCACATGAGCAATTAAATGCATAAATAGACAAACACGACTAAACTAAGTTATAAAATAGCACTTGGGCACGCAATTATGCCAAATATCACCGTCTTGCTATGTTTACCAATTTCCTTAGCAACCATAATGTGAAACAACTTTTAAAACCACAAACACAGATAATGTAATGTAAAGTAACAGCTCACGTTGCCCACGCCGAGGGGACTTCAGAATTAATTTACAACTATGGCCATAATCAAATGCAATTTCCCTCTCCGTTTTACATTCATGTGTTCCAACTCTTTAGAAATCACACAACATAATACCAAGTAATTCTAACTACTGGGAAGAACCATAATATGCTACTACATAAGCTCAAGTACAGGGGAACGCCGGATTAATCCTCGGCATGAATTCGGGCTTTAAAATCAAGAGACAAAGAGCGCCTTATATACATTTTTTTCCAGCGAGCTTTCTTATGTCGTTTATTTCTTTCAACAACCAGAACTTTAGCCCATTAAATTACTTGATTTTATCACCAAGTGACAATGCTGTTTCAAGCCAATTTATCCAGCCAAAATGTTACATCAATAGGCAGTCACAACACAAACAAATAACGCAACACTTAGCATTTCTTATATTCAACTTGTTTCTACAACTTTGGGGGAAAATAGAGGTAGGAAATTACCTAATTTTTCTCATGAAAACTCCCACAAATATAGAGTATATTCTCAGAAAAACACAGCTGCTATTCCAACCTTCAAAAACGAGCAGAACTTCCACAACAACATGCCAACAACGGCAGCCCAACATAACCTCCTCCAACTTAACTTTAGCTAGGATTTTTAGGAAAGTTAAGCAATTATAAACACTTAACCTTGGAATTAGAATATTTTTGGATATAATAGGAGTATTTTACCCAAAATCACTTCCAAAAATGCAGAAATCATGCTGCCCAAAACGCAGCAAAAATAACAGCACAACAACTACAACAAGTCAACATACAAACCATAACTTTCTTCTACTTTTCCTTCAAAAAAATTTATACACTTATTAGAGATTTCAAAAGAGGGAAGTGAATTACTATTTGTTATGAACAATTCCTACTAAGATGGAGTATAAAATTAGCTCAAAATAGTCCCAAACACGCAGCAACAACACTGCCAAAACGAAGCTACAAGGCAGCAACAACTTCATTGCAATGTTGCCTTCACTTCCATCAACTTTTGCTTGAATTTTGATGGTGTTTTATTGAGGGATTTCCTCTTGGTTTCTAAGGCTTTGCTACTGGAAAATGGAGAGAATTTCAGAGGGTAAGAAAGAACCTCAAACCTTGAAAATTTGAAAATGATTTCATAACCAAAAACTTAAAATATAAAGGTGTTTGTGCGGTGGCCGTTTTTACGGTGGTGGCCATGTCACTGCCCGATAGTGGCAATTGCAAAATGCCTACAACTTTTTATTCCGAACTCGATGGATGAGCCATTTGATGTTATGATAACTAAACTCGAAGATCTTTAATTTGATAGGTTTTGGGGATTCTGTGTCTATTATATATTGAAGGATAATGGTCATAAAATTCCTGACCTCTTGGACCTATAAACTTTACATACTCTTGTTTTTTCATTCGTACACATTTTCCTTGTCATATACGATCAATATACAACCCGTACTTCCCTTAACATAGCATACAAACATCAAATAATCACTAAAAAAATTTTGGGGGTGTCACATCCTCCCCCCCTTAGAAAAATTTGTCCTCCAATTTCATAACACCTTTAACTCATCCTTGTCTTCCGTCATAAACATACATTCCATATATTCATAAAAATATTCTTTCCAATCATTACTTCATATCAAACTTTACCTATTCAACTCAATCTATGTATCTAATCTAAGACAGACATGCCTTAACACCATATAATCGATGAACTTTTCTAACCATAAGCAAATTTATACACTACCACGATAGATGATTAACTCCAATACCACTTTCCATTCACTACATAAGATACAAGATCAATTTTAAATCTGAAGCTGCACTTTTACCTTTTCTTTTACCATGGCCCGTTATTGACAGTCCTGATATAGAAACTAAAGTCGGATCTAGGGACAAAGAAGGAACTAAATCTCTAGGAGAAACTGAATCTTTGGCCACCCGGGGCCTTGAAATGCTACATGGGGCCTTAAATAACCCTGTTGACCTGGTCTCCCCACTTTATTCTACTTCTCTGTCGGTACTTGGAGACGGTGAATCAGATTCCTCTATATTCTGAGAAAATGTTTGTATCTGAGTAATAGTCATATCTGTCCTGTAGACATTTTCAAACACTCTCAAACCATAAGGGATCCCAAACCTAATACAATTGATATACTCTATTTCTTGTATTTCGCACCTATCTGAAGCATATTGGCCAAAGAATTAAACCTGAGACTATATTCATGAATACTCATGCTTCCGTGCTTTAGGTATAGAAATATACTAACCTCTAACTCGTTTAAGTTCCTGCTTGCAAGCACTAATCCGTAAACGCTAGATTTAGCTCAAAATCCACACTAAAGCTCTCAGAAGTATTTCCCTAGAACCTGCCATTAATTTCAGCAGCTGATTCTTGAAACGTCACTATTTGCGTTAACATCTGAAATGCTTTTGCAAAATCTCATCCCTTTGATATACCGAAAGGTGCTGAGGATCAACGACTCTACCTCATCCTGGCTCTACTAAAATTGGGACAATATAAGGGGCTGAATCCCTTCCCATGGTATCTCTGACTGGAACTAGAAGAACTATAACACGGGGAGTAAAACAAAACTCACTTCGAGCATATAATCTATTTCTCGGATCGACAAGAGGGAGATTGGGACCCTTTAAAGCATCAGTGTTTATAAATCTTGTAGCCATCTATCTGCCTTACTCTAGGTGAATTCTAAAGATAAGTTAATGATTTAGACTTCTTTAAACATCCCTTACATCTTTGCTCTATAGCACGATCTATTAATGAACAAAGTGAAACAACTCCTAAATACCCTGTAGCCTCCTATTTAGAAGTATGGTGCACAACATACCCATAATCAAGACTCTACTAGACACAGCTTGTGGACTCCCTAGGATACGACTTCGCTCTAATACCAAGTCTATCACGTCCCAAAACTGGGGTAGGGCAGAACCGGCACTTGATTCATGATTAATTGAGAAACCGGCTATATGACATCTGTAACTGTAACACACTTAGGCCATAGGCCACCTGTCACAATCAACTGAAGAATAAAATGGACCCATAAGGTCTCAATAATATGGGCTAAACAACGAAATGAAACCAAGGCTATTAGTGTGCTAAACCAAGCAACAATAAGCCGACGAGGCCACAACTGAATAACACTGTGCACACTAAGTCCACAAAGCCTCTAAAAAGTAAATTGACTGATGGTCGGATTAGGGCGCCGACCTACCCATACCTGCATCTCAAAAACTCAAGAATAAATAACTAAGACCGAGCTCTAGGAAGAAAGGAGCATACCAACAATCTGTTGATCTCACGAACTGCTAATCAACTGTCCATCCTGACCTCTAGCTGCACCTGTGGCATTCTAATGCAGGTCCCCAAGCAATGGGACGTCAGTACAAATACAATCTACTGGTATGTAAGGCTGAAATCGTAACCATGAGATTACAATGCTGTAATAACTAACTTAGTACATAAACATATAAAGGATAAATATAACCTGGAACTCTACAACCTGTAATTGATAACAACTTACTATAACATAACTGAACTCAAGATAACTGAACCAGGAATAAGTAATGGCAATAACCTGGAAACCCTGAAACTGAAACCTTATAATAACTCTATAATGAGATGAAAATGCAATTAAGAAATGCACAAGAAAGAAACTATAATTGTAATGCCTGCGACCAGCCAACCGCAAATCCATATATAAAATTTGTCCAGCCGGTGTACCACACCGGGGTAAATAAAAATATCTCTAGCAGATGTACCACCGCAAAATAAAATATCTCGCCGTGTGTACCACACTGGGGTAAAGTAAAAATATCTCCGGCCTATGTGCCACACTGAGGTAAAATAAAAATATCTCCAGCCGATGTACCACACCGGGGTAAAATAAAAATATCTCAAGTCGATGTACCACATCGGGGTAAAATAAAAAGATCTCCAATCGGTGTACCACACCGGGGTAAAACAAATCTTAATCACAGTCATAAATGGAGCTGACAGAGCTCATAAAAACTATCTAAATACTGGAAACCATAAAATATGTCGATCAGTAACTATAACATGTGCAGGATCTTACCACGACCCCTAATACAACAATTATGACATACCCATATCGGTCTTTTATTTAGCATTTAAATACATACATATGCTATGACTGAATTCTAGGGAAGTTCCTAGAACTGGAATATCATAAAAACATGTGTAGACTCACGTTCATGATTTTAAACATATCCTAGCAATTCTAACACGAGGAGCAGAGAGGAATAACTTAACCTAACATTTTATATTAACAAGATTAGCATTCATTTCATGCTTATACTCGTTTGACTTTCATATTTTCATATCAAGAATTGTGAGCATGCCTCATTCATTGCACATCATATCACATCTCGAGGTAACTTATGAACAAGAAGACATAACTTGTGTATCTCAAACCTAGAGCTCTGTGATATAAGAATGCTAGACAACTGTCTAGGGGCTGCCTTAAGATAAATACAGACTTATTGGAATGCTTTAGACAATATAGGAAAGGCTCGTGTGAAACTTTGCAATATATGAGGAGCTTAGAAAAGCTTAGCAACATTATAAACAGTTTAGAAACTTCCAAGAAAAATAAAATCCTTTAAAATTTGAAAAAGTTAAGCCAACTCTTAGAACAAATAATCAAAGATAATAGTTTAAAAGCACAATGAAGAACTTCTCTTTAACTTGAGTTACTATCTCAAAATATTTGATTGTAATTATTTCTTAAGGAGTTAACACTTTACTGACCTTTCATTAGCTAAACACAACTGAACATAAACAACTTTATTTATAACTCTTTTGCTAAACGTCTTTAGAACAGGGTAAATCTTGCTAGCTATTTGCCTAATTCATTAACAATC
>JACEIK010005968.1:59815-74313 GCA_018107945.1 Datura stramonium
CGAGTTACGCCAGTTAGCCGAAAGCCGACAACTGAGGTATGTAAAGCTAGTTTCTTCGGCAAGTTAGTAGTTCCGGTATAGTAAAATAGTTCAAGTGCCAATAGAACGTTTCAGAAACCGCATATTATGTTTAGTATGCATTTTGGTATGATATTAGCAACATCATGTCATGTGTAGCGTGAAACTTACTAGCACGATGCAAATTCTAGTAAAAAGTGACAAAACAGTACAGCATGCCCAATATGTGATTTAGTAAAGTATGTTAAGATATTATCGTGTTCAGTCGAAACTTAGTACAACAATATAAGTTCCTGTAAGGTATTTCATAAATAGAATGGTAGCCTAAAATGAAGTTTAGAAAACATGTTAGAAATAGTAAATCATGTTACTATGAAACTCAGTTATACAACATGATTCCCAGTAGAAAAACTATATCTTGTTCATCATTAGACTCAGCACAGTATGAGAGAAGATTGTATATATACCATTATCAGTTTCATCATGTATTAAGTACATACATATCACTATCATTAGTTTTAGCAGGTAGTATATACATACACATTATTGTCACTAGTTTCAGCATGTGGTATACGCAGTTAGTATTACTAGTTGAGACCACTGTATTTTTTTGGGGTTGGATTACCTAGCATTCATGACCGCCCCAGGTTTAATAGCTGTATCGACTCGTCCGCCAGAGGGCGAGGATACATCGCTTTACGGAGTGGCATGCCATCCCCCAAGGGACGAAGATGGGATGCCGGTTTCCCCATATTTTGCCTTGGTCGGCTTTTATACACCTCCGTCGAGCGCGTATGCCTGGGGTGTTGATTCAGAAGTCCTCTGGAATCGGGTACAATTATCGTCAGGGGCTCAGCGAGCCCAAGTGCATACCAAGGGAATCGGCAAGATGCTTATAGTTATTATAGGAGATGGAACGATCGGGGTAGGGGTATAGATTGCGTGTTGATTGTACCTCCCGGCTTACGGGGGCCGGGTAAGGTTTGTGTGTTCTATTCTATGTTATGTTATGTTATTCCATGTTACGCTAGATACGAGTAGATCGACAGTAGAGCGATACATTTCCAGGTATGACTCCTACTCCTTCCAGCATAGTTGAAAACAATCTTCGATTCATATTTCTAGTCATTTTCAATCTATTTATTTCTATTTCAGTTCCATCAATTGTATTGTTGTTTTTAGATATTTTTCAGTTGTTGCTTTACTTACTCAGTACCAGCGGTATTGACGCCCGTTTGGGGCACTGCATTACTTGCTTGCAGGTACTCATAGACGAGGAGCCGATCCCTCGTGATTCCAGCCAGCTCACAGAGTCATTAACTCCAGTCATATGGAGCTAGATTGCTAGGGGTTTATCCCTTTTCTTTTTTTGTACAGTATGGGTAGGCCGGGGCCCTGTCCCGACCATATTATCAGTATTCTTAGAGGTTTGCAAATTGTGTATACCCTGTGGTTAGTTATAGCGGTCGTGTGAGGTCGTGTGTATGTTTTATCTTGTTATCATGGCCATGTGGGGCCTTACTCAGTTGGTAGTGGTGACCTTGTCGGTCACGTAGCGGTTTAGCACCTGTTTTCTTGATTTAGAGATAACTAGATAGCATGGTGGCCTTGTCGGCCCGCATAGGTTCCTTCATACTACTGTTGCTCTGGTTAGCTGTTGTTTGTTTACATGTGGCTATAGGCCTAGTCGGCCGGCGGCTGTATTTACAGCCGTTATATAGCCTGTCGTTTTCTTGAATCAAGAGTTAGAGCCAGCCAGGCAACAGAAGTGCTTAGGCTCAACAGTCTAGCAGTTCAGGTCACAATATGGAACAGGTGCCTGTCATACCCCCCCAAGGCGGGGCGTGATAGTACTTCCCTTAACATAGAATACAAAAATCAAATAATCACTATAAATTTTTTGGGGGTGTCACACAATGAGTGAAGAAACGACCCATTGTTTGATGCAACGAGTCGTGGTGAGAATTGGTCTTCAACTGAATGGAAGTAACGGGTCACCCATAACCCGTCGAGAGAAGTAATGGGATGTGGTCACCAGTCGTGGGAAGAAATGTAAATACTCTCCAGTATACATAACAGGTGAAAACCACGACTCGTTGGAGGAAGTAACAAGTTGTGGTGAGTGTCGTGGAAAGGATTAGTACAAAACCTGAAGAGGGAAACCATGGACGTCACCACGACCCGTTGTTTGGGAGAACGACTCATCTTGTTGAGTGGTAGGAATGAAATCTAAAAGTATGAAATCGGCAGTGTATCCGATAGCTCAATAGCATGAGTCTTGGTACCAGGTGACAACTCGTGGGACCGTCATTAAGTCCCCCCAGTGCAGATTTTTTTAGGGTTTTGCATTAAGGGTATTTTCATCATTGCTATGCTCTAAGGTCCTAAACTATGTCGTTTTAAATTATTTTCTGAGCTTATTAAGATAGGTTAAGCCCTTCTAACCAATTCACAAACATGCTTGCAAAGATTGAGAATTGAGAAGGTGATCAAGCTTGTTCTTCAAGGTTTTTTTCAAATTTCCCTTTGGGATTTCAAGGAGTAGTGACATTTGATTTTCCTCAGGTATGTAGGGTTATGAATGGGTGAATCCTTTCACACCATTCCCAATCTCAAAATCTATGAGGTTTTTACCCAATGCATGAAAATTTGATTTTTCTACATGGGCTTGATCTAATTCAGTTACTAATATCGAATTATGGGAAAGTTTTATGTTGTTTTCAATTGAAAATCATGTTTCATGTTTTATAAATGAAATTGCCCATTTATGAAAGTTCATGAAAGTCAAAGTTTATGGTGAATGTTCTAGTATTATGAATTATTGATGATAAAAAGCATGCATTTAAGTTACCCATATTTATAATCATGTTTTCGAATGAATTGAGTATTGTCAAGCATGTTAAAGTATTGGACAATGCCCACATGTTCAAGAATGCTTTACGATTTATGACATGGATCTCATGATTTATCGATTCATGATGTTGGTCGACTAAAGGGCCTTTGATTCTTGGCTAATCGTGTTTTAATGGGGATCAATGAATGATAAATATTTATTTGTTCATGAATCTTAATGAATGATGTTATTGACTTACATGCGAGCCTAATGTGCATGTTTTTGGGAGCTGTATCTAGCACCGAGTATCCCAGTGTTCAAAGGACTACGCCCTTGTCTCATAACCACGTTCTACAATGGGTTTATAACAATACATTACAATGATAATGATCCCCTCTTTTGTGATATCACATAATGCACGTCCCTCGCCTGGCAAGATAGGGGCGACTCTGCCTACTTGAGTGAGATAGTTGGGGCATCATGTAAGGCTCTACCATGATGGTGTCGATTATGACGAGTCCTTCCATTGTTCATCATGATTTATGCATGGTTACATTCATGTTACTTGGCTCAAGTGATGATTTAATGAAGTTTCTCTTATGTATGATAATGAATGGTTTACGAATGATGTGAAAACCTTGAGCCTTATGTTATCTTATGATATTTATGATATGAGCATGTGGTCCTTCTCTTATGATCATTTATGAGCTTTTATGTATTTTTAAATGTCCATTTTACTTACCTTGCATACTCGGTACATTCTACGTACTGACCGCATACTCTATGTTGTATAATTTTATCATACAGGCTATAATCTTCTGATCCACCATCATCATTATCTTTTCTCGGAGCTTAGCATCCAGCTTGTTGGTGAGTCCTCATTTTACGAGGACCATTTGATTTAGACATTGATGTTTCTCTTGGTTTCTAGTTTTGTCGGGTTAATTGGGGATGTTGTCCAACCAATCCATCTGATATGATAGAGGCTTTTAGACTAGTTATAGTACTCAACTATTCTGTATTTAGTACGTTTTTTTATCACGCTACGTTATGTTTATGCTTCCGCTATATCTTCATGTTAAGTGTTCCACTTTGAATGATATGGAATTAGATGAATGTTCATGCCATTGGTCGACTTGAAGTCTCTTAGGGCTCCTTGTCCCGCGTTACGATCCGGGTCTATGTTCGGGTCATGACAAACTTTGTGTTAGAGCCATTGGTTTGAAGTTTACTAGGGTCTCTAAAAGTCGCATTAAGTAAAGTATTTTTCATGGGTGGGAAGTGCGCCACACTTATGATGAAGAGGCTACGAGACGTTTAGAAAAATGTTCCGTTCTTTCATGATCTATGTCGTGCGATGAAAAGTCTCTCTATCCTTTCTAATTTGTTTTATTCACGATTGAAAAATCATAGCTCCCCAAAGAATGAATGGTAGGTGGAATGGAAACGGAGATGCCCACGAGGATGGCAACGATAATGGGCACCAGTAGGCCCCACAATTTCAGGAGCACTACGCAACGGAGCCTATTGCCCATGCTGTGTTTCGTGCAGTTATTCAGATGCTTGCGTAGGCCTTGACCGCTCAGGTCAACTAGCAGGCGGTTGTGCATGCTCCACAAAATGGAAATGCAGCGACGGTTCGAGTCAGGGACTTTTATAGAATGAACCCGCCAGAGTTCCTCAGGTGAAAAGTAGATTAGGACCCGCATGAGTTTACTGACGAGATTGTGAAAATCACCCAGGTCATGGGGGTGAATGGGGTCGAATGTGCAGAGTTGGACTCATATCAGCTGAAGGGGGTTGCACACATCTAGTTTCGCCAATGAAAAGATAGAAGGACTGCCAAGGCATGCCAAGTCACTTGGGAGGAGTTCCATGTTTCATTCTTGGATTGGTTCTTCCCTTGTGAGATGAGGGAGCTGAAGGTAGCTGAGTTCGTATATCTAAAGCAAGGGAAGATGACGGTGTAGGAGTATGCTCTCGAGTTCACTCGCTTTCCAAAGTATGCCCCAAAGTTAGTGGTTGATCAAAGGGCGTGGGTGAGCTCATTTGTTCATGGTGTGGTGGGCTATTTGGACAAAGATTGCAGGACCGCTATGCTCCACTAGGACATGGATTTCCCTCAGATAGTATTCTATGCCCAGCATATGGAGGCGGCTCACGCGAGGGAGAGAGAGGCAAAAAGGGCCCGGATAGATATATATGGGTTTACTCAATAGAGATCCAGCAGTGCGCATTGCCCAAAGTTTTAGAAAAGGTCACTAGCTCCAGCACTATCATCAGCTAGTATTCCATCCAGACCCAAGGGTTATCAGAGGAGTAGGGCTTCAAGATTGAGGGACTAGAGGGGCATGCAGGTAGAGCGCACCTTTCCAGCCTGGGTGAAGTGCGGCAAGAGTCATGCTGGAGAGTGCTTGCTCGGCTCAGATATTTTCTATGGGTGTGGTAGATCCGGCCACATATGCCGAGCGTGTCCATTTTCTAGATAGGATGATGATAGAGGTCGTGCACAAACTACCAGTTCAGCAACAGCACCAGTACGTTCAGCTACGCAGGGGGCATCTACTAGTGGGGTAGGCGGACAATGCCAAAATAGATTATATGCCCTCGCCTCGCATCAGGAGCAAGAGACTTCATCGGATGTGGTTACTGGTATCTTACGAGATTTTCATCTTGATTCTAATGCTTTGTTAGACCCAGGGGCTACCTTGTCTTTTATGACACCTTATATTGCTAGTAGCTTTGGAGTTAGTCCCGAAATTCTATTAGAGCCATTTTCAGTTTGTACTCCTATTGGGGATTCAGTTGTAGCTAGGTGGGTGTATAGAAGATGTACAATCACTATATTGCATAAATTCACCTCCACAGATCTTGTGGAGTTACACATGACTATATTTGATATTTATTTTTGTATGGATTGGTTGTATGTGTGTTATGCTTTCGTTAATTGTAGATCCCGTGCGGTGGAGTTTCGCTTTCTGGTTGATTCAGTCTTGGAGTGGAAGAGTAGTTCGACCGTGCCTGTTGGTTGTTTTATTTCCTATCTTATGGCTAGGAAGATGATTTCCAAGGGTTGTTTGTATAATTTAGTTAGGGTTAAGGATGTTGAGTCCGAGACCCCGACTATCCAGTCAGTTCCGGTAGTGTGTGAGTACCCCGAAGAATTCTCTGATGATTTACCGGGTGTTCCTCCCGAGAGGGAGATTGATTTTGGTATTGACCTTCTTCTTGACACACTACCTATATCTGTCCTTCCTTACAAAATGGCTCTAGCTGAGCTAAAAGAGTTTAAGGAGCAGTTGAAGGACCTGTTAGATAAGGGTTTCATTAGGCCAAGCAAGTCTCCATGGGGTGCATCAGTTCTCTTCGTTCGAAAGAAAGGTGGTTCCCTTCGTATGTGCATTGATTATCGGCAATTTAACAAGGTCACCGTCAAGAACAGGTATCCTCTACCTAGGATTGATGATTTATTTGACCAGCTTCAGGGTGCCAAGTGTTTCTAAAAGATAGATCTCAGATCCGAGTATCATCAGTTTAGAATCTGGGAGTGTGACATCCCGAAGACAGCCTTCAGGATGCGGTATGGTAAGTATGAGTTTGTAGTTATGTCTTTTGGACTAACAAATGCTCATGCAACTTTTATGTACTTGATGAACAGGGTGTTCAAGCCCTACCTGGATATGTTCGTGATTGTGTTTATTGATGACATCCTAATATACTCTCGGAGCGAGGAGGATCATGCTGCTTATTTGAGAGTAATGCTTCAGACACTCAAGGATCGCCAATTATATGCCAAATCAGCAAATGTGAGTTTTTGCTGAACTCCATAGCATTTTTTGGGCCATGTGGTATCAAGTGAGGGAAAAAAGGTGGATTCTGAGAAAATAGAGGCGGTGAAGAATTAGCCTAGACCGGTGAATCCTTCAGATATTTGGAATTTCTTAGGTTTAGCTGGCTACTATCGAAGATTTGTTAAAGGTTTCTTATCGATTGTAGAACCTTTGATTAAATTGACCCAGAAGAAGGTGAGATTCCAATGCTCGGAGTCTTATGAGAAGAGTTTCCAAGAGTTGAAGACTCGACTTACTTCAGCACCGGTGTTAACTCTACCAGAGGGTACTGATGGTTTCGTGGTGTGTTGTGAAGCTTCAAGGATCGGACTTGGATGTGTATTGATGCAGCACGGGAGATTCATAGCCTATTCCTCCAAACAATTAAAATTTCATGAGAAGAATTACCCTACCCATGATCTTGAATTGGCCGCGTTGGTATTCTACTTGAAGATATGGCGACATTATTTGTATGGGGTCCACGTGGATGTGTTTACGGACCATAAGAGCTTACAATATGTGTTTACTCATAAGGATCTCAATCTTCGACAAAAGAGGTGGTTAGAGCTACTCAAGGACTATAATATGAGTGTGTTATACCATCCGGGCAATGCTAATGTAGTAGCATATGCACTTAGTAGACTCTCTATGGAGAGTGTGTCTCATGTGAATGAAGGGAAGAAGGAGCTGGTGAAAGATGTGCATCAACTTGCGAGGTTGGGAGTTAGGTTGGTTGACTCGATCGATGGCAGCGTTGTTGTTCAGAATGGATCAGAATCTTCCTTGGTACTGATGTGAAAGCTAGACAAGATGAGGACCCAATTTTGGTATAGTTGAAGGAAGCCCTCCAAAGTCAGAAGGTAGAGGTCTTCTCCAAAGAGGGAGATGGTGTGCTTTGGTACCGGGGTCGCCTATTTGTTTCGGATGTCAATGATTTAAGGAGTCGAATGTTGCACGAGGCTTATGGATCTAGGTATTCTATTTGTCCAGGTGCCAATAAGATGTACCGTGACTTACAGGAAATCTATTGGTGGAATGGCATGAAGAAGGATATCGTAGAATTCGTAGCTAAGTGTCCGAATTGTCAGCAAGTGAAGGTCGAGCACCAGAGGCCAAGAGGTGTGCTTCAGGATATCAACATTCCTACTTGGAATTAGGAAGAAATTAATATGGATTTCATCACAGGTTTGCCTCATACTTTCCTACTATATGACTCCATTTGGGTTGTGGTAGACAGGTTGACCAAGGCTGCTCATTTTCTACCAATCAAAACCATGGAAACGGCGGTGGATTATGCCAAACTATATATCCGAGAGCTAGTTCAATTGCATGGAGTGCCCTTATCCATTATTTCAGATAGAGGTACTAAATTTACCTCTCAGTTTTGGAGGTCCATTCAAAAAGGGCTTGGTACACAGGTTAAGCTCAGCATAGCATTTTACCCACAAACGGATGGTCAAGCAGAGCAGACAATTCAGACTCTTGAAGAAATGTTGAGAGCATGCGTGATTGACTTCAAGGGTAGCTGGGATGAGCATTTCCCTCTTATCGAGTTTGCATAAAATAACAGCTATCATTCTAGTATCCAGATGGCATCATTTGAGGCTCTCTATAGGCGGAGGTGTAGGTCACCCATTGGATGGTTTGAGGTTGCGAAGCGGTGGTGATAGGACCATATTCGGTTCATAAGGCTATGGAGAAGGTTCAATTGACAAGGGACAAGCTAAAAACCACCCAGAGTTTCAAAAAGTCCTATGCCGATGTGAGGAGAGAATTAGAATTTGAAGTTGATGATTGGGTATTTCTGAAGGTGTCTCCCATGAAGGGGGTGATGAGGTTCCGAAGGAAGGGGAAGCTTAGTCCCCGCTACGTCAGCCCGTATAGGATAGTGAGACGTGTTGGCAAGGTGGCCTATAAGCTGGGATTGCCCTAAGAATTTGCTTATGTGCATCCTATTTTTCATGTATTTCTCTTGAAGAAATATTTGGGTGATCCAGCTCTAGTCGTACTGGTGGACAGTGTTAGCATGAAAGACTGCCTCAGTTGTGAGGAGGTTCTGGTAGAAATACTAGATCGTCAAGTTCGAAGGCTAAGGAACAAAGAAGTAGCTTCAGTCAAAGTGTTATGGAGGAATCAGCATGTTGAGGGAGCTACGTGGGAAGCCAAAGCGGATATGATGGCTAGATACCTACATTTATTCTCTACCAGCTATGTCCCAGCTTGAGATATCCGTTTTTTCCCTAAAACTCGATTCAGTTTTCATGTTTAGTTTATGTGTTAAAGTTTCTTTTATGTATATGGATGTGTATATGAATCATGAATTCAGTTCAGCTACGTAGTTTGAATCGGAGATAGTCATTCCGTCAGTTTTCGATTTAAATGATTAGTATTTGAATATGATGATTGCATTCTCTGTTTTCTGTATATTTCCCACATTCGAGGATGAATGTCCCCCAGGGGGGAGATATTGTAATACACCGGAAGTGCCTAAGATTAGACCCGGGATTTCAAAATGGAGTTGGCTGAAATTGGGAAAAAATCCCACAGAACGTGCTACCCAACAGATCGTTGGTCCAACCAACGACCCTTGGGAGGGTTTTCTTGTAGCAGTGGGGGAAACAACCAGTGAAGAAATGACCCGTTGTTTTATGCAATGAGTCGTTACCAGGAGTCGTGGTGAGAATTGGTCTTCAGCCGAAGGGGTTATCCCACGACCCGTCATGAGAAGTAACGGGTCGTGGTCTCCAGTTAGGGGAAGAAATGTCAATATTCTTCATTCTACATAACGGGAGCAAACCATGGCCCGTTGGAGGAAGTAAGGAGTCGTGGTGAGGGTTGGGGGAAGGATTAGTACAGAACCTAAAGAGGAAAACCATGGATGTCACCATGATCCATTTTTGGGAGAACGACTCATCCCGCCGAGTCGTAGGAATGGAATTTTAACGTATGAAATGGGCAGTGAATCCAACGGCTCAATACCACGAGTCGTGGTACCAGGTGACCACTCGTGGGACCGTTCGTTAAGTCCCCCCATGCAGATTTTTTTCAAGGTTTTCATTAAGGGCATTTTTGTCGTTCCTACGCTCTAAGATACTAAACTACATCATTTTAAGTTATTTTATGAGTGTATTAAGATAGGTTAAGCCCTTCTAACCTATTCACAACCCATGCATGCAAAGTTAGAGAATTGAGAAGGTGATCAAGCTTGTTCTTCAAGGTTCTCTTTAAATTTCCCTTTGGGCTTTCAAGGAGAGGTGAGATTTGATCTTCCTCAGGTATGTAGGGTTATGAATGGGTTANCTCTTTAAATTTCCCTTTGGGCTTTCAAGGAGAGGTGAGATTTGATCTTCCTCAGGTATGTAGGGTTATGAATGGGTGAATCCTTTCACACCCATGCCCAATCTCTTTCAATTCATGAAATTTTCTATATAAGATCTATGGGGTTTTTACACAATGCATAAAAATTCGATTTCTCTACATGGGCTTGATCCAATTGAGTTACTAATATTGAGTTATGAATTATGGGAAAGTTTTATGTTATTTTCTATTTAAAAATCATGTTTCAAGTTTTATAAATTAAAGTGCCCATTTATGAAAGTTCATGAAAGTCAAAGTTTATGGTGAATGTTCTAGTATTATGAATTATTGATGATAAAAAGCATGTTTTCAAGTTACCCATGTTTATAATCGTGTTTTCGAATGAATTCAGTATTGAAAATAATGTTAAAGTATTGTGAAAATCCCACATGTTCAAGAATGATTTACGATTTATGACATGGATCTCATGATTTATCGGTTGATGATGTTGGTCGATTAAAGGGCCTTTTCTTCTTGGCTAATCATGTTTTAATGAGGATCAATGAATGATAAATGTTAATTTGGACATGAATCTTAATGAATCATGTTATTGACTTAAATGCAGACTAATGTTCATATTTTTGGGAGCCGTGTCTAGCACCAAGCAGCCCAGCATTCCAAGAACTACATTGGTGTCTCATAACCACATGCCACCGTGGGTTTATAATGATACATTACAATGATAATGATCCCCTCTTTCAGGATATCTCATAATGCACGTCCCTCTCCTAGCAAGCTAGGGGCGACTCTGCCCATTTGAGTGAGACAGTTGGGGCATCATGTAAGGCTCTACCATGATGGTGTCGGTTATGACGAGTCCTCCCATTGTTCCTCGTGATTTATGCATGGTTACGTTCATGTTACTTGGCTCAAGTGATGATTTAATGAAGTTTCTCTTATGACTATGATAATGAATGTCTTACGAATGATTTGAAAACATTTAACCTTATGTTATCTTATGGTATTTATTATACGAGCATGTGGTCCTTCTCTTATGATTATTTATTAGCTTTTATGTATTTTTAAATGTCCATTTTACTTACCTTGCATACTCGGTACATTCTACATATTGAACGCATACTCTATGTTGTATCATTTTATGATACAGGCTCCGATCTTCTGATCCAACATCGTCATTATTTTGTCTCGGAGTTTAGCCTCTAGCTTGTTCGTGATTCCTCATTCTCCGAGGACCATTTGATTCAAACATTGATGTTTCTCTTAGTTGTAGTACTCAAGTGTTATTTATTTAGTACGTTTCATTATCATGCTATGTTATGTTTATGCTTCGCTCTATCAACATGTTAAGTATTCTGCTTTAAATGATATTGAGTTAGATGAACGTTCATGTCATGGGTCAACTTGGAGTCTCTCGGGGCTCCTTGTCGTGTGTTATGATCCGGGTCTACGTTCGGATTGTGACACATACCTGGGTAAGCTAATTCTTCAACTTGACTTTTAAAGCCCGAGAGATTTGGAGTAGAATTGGAGGATTATAGGCTTGCTCTTCAATGGAACCCTCTAAACATGCATGCACAGGAGTTGAATGAATTAGATTAGATTAAACTCCTTTAATACACTTCTTTAAGGGCTTAAAATGGTGTAATGTAGGACCTAAGAGCTTAGAATTTACAAAAATACCCTAATGAAAATTCTGGAAAATAGGCATTGCTAGTAGTCATGACTCTTACCATGAGTCATAAGTGACGACTCATGGTCACATCTCGTTGTCACCACTGGTCGTAGGACTGGTTCCTGAGGGTCAAATCATGGGCGACTACAACGAGTCGTTGCATGTCACCACGAGTCGTGAGGTTACCTATCATCATTGAGATTCCACTCTCACTTTCTCAGAAGTTTCCACAAATTACAAACCACGGGTAGTAATACCATTCGCGACAACCCATCCATACACAGAACCTCCAAACCACGACCCTTATAACGAATCCTAACCACGAGTTGTACCTACGCACCATGAGTCATGGTTTGACTCGTGGTCTTGGCATCCAACTTTAGAATTCCACCACGACTCCATCCCACGATCTGTTAGTTCCCACCATGACTCGTACCACGAGTCGTTTGAGGCAAAATGTAGATTTTTCTGTTGAACTCATTTTCAATCCTCTCATCTAGTCTTAGGAACCTTCGGGATATTACAATATCTCCTCCTTGGGAATATTCATCCTCGAATATGGGGTAAACATACTAAAAAGTTGGGGAAAGAAACTGAAATCTCAAATATTGAACATCTGAGCTGAAAACTGATGGAGTGACTGACTCATGACTGAGATACCTGACTGAACCGAATTCATGAATCACACGTACATGCAAGACATAAAGGAAACAGAGAGATATGCACTAGACATGAAACTGAATAGAGTGCAAAGGAGGGAACTGATACCTCATGTTGGAAGTGAGTCGAAAGGGAATAAATGCGGGTATCTAGCCATTATATCTGCTTCTACCTCCCACATAGCTTCTTCAACAAGCTGATTCCTCCATAATACTTTCACTGAAGCTATTTATTTGTTTCTCAACTTCTGAACCTGACGATCGAGGATCTCAATAGGAACTTCCTTATAGCTAAGGTTAGCCTTTACACCCACGCTCTCCACCGAGACAACCAAAGTCGGATCACCAATGCACTTCTTTAACAATGATACATGAAAAACTAGGTGCCCCTGTCACGAACCAAATATAGGCCCGGATCGAGACACGGGACAATGAACCCCGAGAGGCTCCAAGTCAATCCATTACATGAACATATGTCTAACTCAATCAAAATTTAAACTGAAGATCATCATAATTAACATAGAGGAAGTATAGACAAAACTTCACATCTGGGTACATACATAAGTCTCCAGCTGAAATACAACTATGTTCGAAAAGCCTCTAACACTGACAAGTTAAGGGAACAAGACCCCAACTAACTCACTAAATCTGATAATTGAAAGGACAAAACATAAATAAAAAAAGGCCCTCGCAAGATGAGGACTCATGAACTCTGATGCGGAAAGTACTAAAGTTGAGAATCTGGCAATTCAGCGAGACTGAACCTGTGTGTCGGATCCTGTATGTCACGACCCGAGAGTACACCCAGATCATAGGCACGGGACAAAGGACCCCGAGAGACCCCAAGTCAATCCATGGCATAAACATTCACTATCTCATTCAATAAACATGAAGGAAACATAAATATAACTCAGCGGAAGTATAACTTAGCTTAACAACGGAACAAACATCTGAAGTTGAATACATGTCTAAGTCTAATAAGCCTCTAATCTGGACAAGGTATTGGGACAACACCCCCAACTAGCTCAGAAATACTAAAATTGAAAATACGCTTAAAATAAATGATAGCCAGTCCTCGGAGGATGAGGACTCACCAAGAAAGCAAATGCTAAATCTGATAGTTGGCTATGAACGGGGCTGAACCTGAGAACCGAATCCTGCATCATGAAACAATGCAACATAGAAGGTATGCGGTCAGTACGTAGAATGTGCCAAGTATGTAAGGTAAGTAAAACTGCTTGAGAAATAATAGCCTTTTTAAAACAATTCGTACATATATGATAGCCTTTAAGGATAGGAAACGATCTCAAGCATTCATTATGAAATCATTCTTATTTAATACATGGTCATGCATGGTTTTAGTACATCATGACTAAATCGAATGACTCAAATCTAAATCATAACATTTATATCAAAAGCTGAACAATGAGTCAAACCTTACTTTTCAAATGTGCATGCATAAGATAATCATCATGAGTAATGGGCATGAAAACTCGAACTATATAGACAGTGGGAGACTCGTCACTTAACCGACATATCACGATAGTGCTTACGTGGTCCCAACTATTACACTCAAGTGGGTAGAGCCGTCCATAACCTTTCCAGGGCTACGGACGATGTCATGATATCGATATCAATCTCAAAGGGCCAATCGAGCCGGGGATAGCTCACAATGGTGGTCCCTATAATATAATAGAATCAACCTACGTTGGGGCGTAGTTCTGTGGTACAGGATAGTCGACCCTTAGCCCGCTCGATGCTAGACTCTTCTCCCCAAAACATGCAATGCTCTTCATCATATAAATATGAAGCCCAACATCGTCTAGTGACGAAGCTCAACATGAAATCATTCATAAACTCAACATCGTATGAAACGAATCTCAACATTTTCTATTGACAAAGCTCGTTATGAAATCATGCATACATTAAACATCATATAAATATGAAGGTCAACAATGTCGTCTCGACAAAGCTTAGAATGAAATTATGCCTAGACGCAACTGTTCGGCTGTCTGGATGACTACACGCAAGTGCACGTGGTCGTACAAGTAGTAAGTGGCTCAAGTAACCAAGTATCGATCCCACAGGGATTGGACTACAGGGCAAAATCACCTCAAGTGTCAATTTACTGTAACTCTAAAAATGCAGACAACAGTGTAAAGAAAAGT
>JACEIK010005969.1:39580-99097 GCA_018107945.1 Datura stramonium
CTATGTGCCGGGAATTTATGGGGTGTAACACCTTACCAGGGGATAAAGGCATGAACTGGGTGATCACAAAAGTTTGGGGCCAATCAGGCCAAGTAATACTCTAACCTACACTAGTAACGTATTTCTGGGAACCTGGGTGCTAAGTCCTACTCCCTTTGGAAAACCTAAACTGAACTACTAGGCTGATAGCTCTAAATTGGGGCCTAAGAATAGTCAGGGACATATAACTGAAAGTACCCCGAGAGTCTTATCGGATCAGATTCTGAAACTGAGTTCTAGACTGGTTAGAGCTTCTTATCTAGAAGCGTCATAATCGTCTAAGAACAAACTGTAACTGATTTGGGGTCCTGGGACTGGTTATAGATATATAAATGGAATGTCATGACCGCCTAATAGACTAAATAACTATAATCTGAGTCTGATTCTGATAACTGAGAGGCACCATTGACACCTCGGAAAAGAATGGAGTCAAACTGATTAGTTGACACTTTTCTGAATGATTCTGAAGAGATTCTACATTCTAACTGGACGAAAATACTAAGCAGCTAATAGAGAACTCAACTCGTTCCCACAACACGGAAAATCTATAATATGACAAAAATTCAAGAATTAAGGAAATCTCATCCGACAAGGCTAAAATTATTCTTATCAATGGAATATTTTCTCAACATATATATAATAAGAATTACTAAGAAATTCAGCCCAAAAGATTCTTTATTCACTAGACGAAATTTAATAAGCAAAAGTCTTTACTCAAAAGTTAGGGCTTAAATTCACTTTTTTACGAGGATTGACAATTTAACTAGGAACTGATAAAAATAATATGGACAATCAACATGGATATTATTCCAGGCAAAATTAATGAAAAATAACATGAAATTCATTCGTATTCGAAAGCTTAGGGCTAAAACTGATAGAGAGATTATGGGAAGATTTTGGGGGACACAAGGGAAGAACAACTCCCTTGTTGAATTCTCACATACCTGATTAAAATTCTCCTGAAGAAGTAGACTTGAACTATTGCAATAGATGAGAACTCTAAGCTTGCTTGAGCGTTTCTTGAGAGGAGTTTCGATAAATTTTCTGAGTGTAAACATGAGAATGAAGGGAGGAACAATCCAAACCCTCTAATAAGTCTGAATTTGCGTTCAAAATGATGTAGTTTATAGCTTAGGAGAATAGGAAATTACTAAATAGTCCTTAGAAAATCGCTGGTAAAAACTGCCAAGTGACCCTAACGGGTCATGGTGGCTGACCACAACACGTGGTCACTCCCGTCGGGTACACTGCCTAGGCTCCCCAGTAGGTCACCATGAGGGACCTAACGAGTCGTGGTCAGTAACCACGACTCGTGGTTACCAGTCATGGACCACACTGGTTCATTGCTGAAGATTTAAGTGCTAAGTAGGTAACGAGTCACCTAACGAGTCGTTTCCACTGACGACGACTCATTGTGACACTTGTTAGGTACACTGGCTAAAAACTTACTGGGGTTGGTAACGGGGAACATAATGAGTCGTTACTGGGGACCATGACTCATTGCCCCCACCCGTCAAGTACACTGATCCACTAATGAAATTCTCAACCCAGACCTGACCACGAGTGACTCAATGGGTTATGGTCAGTGACCACAACTCGTGAAGTCCCTCATTGGGTACACTGTCTCTCTTCTTATAATTCTCAACCTCCTTCTCACGGCTTACCTAAAGAGTCGCTAGGTCACTTAACGACCTGTTAGGTGAGTCATCCTGTAGCTTTTCTGCAGCTTTTTCAGATTTCCTTATTTAAGTTCCGGAATTAGATTTTGAGTTTTTGGGGCATCACACAACTCCTTCTAGGTGAGAGTATCTTTTTTCAACTAACATGGCCTTGTATCTTTCTACCAAACCATCTAACTTTAGCTTAATCTTGAACACCCATCTTGAGCCAACCACATTCATATCAGATGTTCTAGGAACCAAAACCCAAGTTTAATTATCATGTAGGGCATCAACCTCCTCCTTCATTGCTGCATACAAGTATGGAGTGTTGAGTGCCTGATCCAAAGTTTTTGGCTCACCTTTTGTTGTTCCCTTTACTGCTACCAGAGAGGTGTGAGTTATGGATGCATTCCTTATCTTCAATCTAGTCATTATGTGATGTCCTTCTGTAGCATGTTGTGTCTTCATTGCTTTAGTTGTACTACTGCTAGGCTGTTTAGAACTTCCATTTGTTGAGTTGAACCATTTTAACAGATCAACCTCTAAGTGTATGCCTTTTGGATTAGACAGTGAAACTGATTCAGTAACCTCTAGACTCTCTATAGCTTCTTGAGAATGATACTCAGCAGGATTATCACCCTCATCATCTGAACTATTTTCATTGTCTGAACCATTTTTCATATGTGAATCACCTTCACTATCTGAATTGCTTTCCACATGTGCATCTATTTGACCATCATGGTATTGAATTGTAGTGTGTGAGGGGGAATGAGATGCAACATATTCTCCGCCTTCTAACTCATCCATGTTGGTAGTTGTAGGAGTTACTTCCCCTGAATATGTGGTATCACTACTTGGTGACTTATCCTGCACATTTGAGAAAAACACAAGAAAACTGGCAAGATGAGAGGTAGTAGTTGGATAATGTTGTTCTTATTGCACATAAGGAAGTAAATTCTCATCAAAAATCACATGTCTAGATATGAAGATCTTCCTAGTGGATGGTTGGTAGCACCTGTAACCTTTATGCAAACTGCTATAACCAATGAACACACAGGGATAAGTTTTTGGTGCAAACTTAGTTTCACCCTTGAGATGTGGATAGCATCTACAACCAAATACTTTCAAGCTGTTATAATCTGGAGGTGCTCCATATAGTTTGACAAAAGGAATATCATTCTTTAGTACCTTAGATGGTAGTCTATTTATCAGGAATACAGCAGTAAGGAAAGCTTCTACCCATAGAAACAAGGGCAGTTTGGCATGAAAGAGCAGTGTCAAATCAATTTCTACTATGTGTCTATGTTTTCTTTTAGAGATTCCATTCTGCTCAGGAGTATTAGGACATGAAAACTGTCAAATGATTCCACAATTCTCCAAGTGTTTGATAAACTTGTTACTAGTAAATTTTCCCCCTCCATCACATTGAAACACCTTAATTGGTTTTGAAAACTGCTTTTCAACCATTCTCTGAAACTTAAGGAAACTTTCAAAGAACTCAAACTTCTTATTTAGTGGGAACAACCAGATGTACCTTGTACTGTCATCTACAAACAATACATAATATCTCATATGTTGGGAATATTCAATAGGAGCTGGTCCCCAAAGATCACAATGAATTTTAAGTAAAGGTTCAGACTCAATTTTATTTCTCAATGCAAAAGGAAGCTTACAACTTTTTCCTATCTGGCAGCTAGCACAAATGCTAGGCACTTTTTCCAACTCTCAACATCTATATATTTATTTCTATCTAAAAATTGTAAAGACTTCAAACTAGGATGTCCTAATCTAGCATGCAAAAGACAATCTATCTTCTTCCAGTTTGTTGTTGTCAAGGCATAACTATTGTTGTCTTCCATTGCATAGAGTCCTCCTTTCTTAGTTCATTTGGCTAGCTATTTCCGTAACTTCTTGTCCTTAACAACAAAATCAGATTCATCAAATTCAATAGTACATGCATTGTCCTTTACAAGTTTACTGACAGACAATAGATTCTTATTGATCTCAGGAACTACCAAAATTTCCTTAATCTTCAAGCCTGACTTTACTGTATTCCCAACATGTGTGATCCTTAACAACAAAATCAGATTCATCAAATTCAATAGTACATGCATTGTCCTTTAGCAAGTTTATCGACAGACAATAGATTCTTATTGATCTCAGGAACTACCAAAATTTCCTTAATCTTCAAGCCTGACTTTACTGTATTCCCAACATGTGTGATATTTAGATGTGAACCATTACCAATAATTATCTAATCAGTTCCATTATAAGTCTTCGCATCGTATAGATTACTCATGTTGTTGGTCATGTGATTGGTTGCTCTAGAGTCCCTATACATGCTTCATTATCTTCTATTGTTGTACCTTGTGTTGACTGCTGCTAAGGCTTGTGGGAGGTCTTCAGGCCTGGTATGAGTAGTCCCACCTATAGAAACACTTAAGAGTTGTATGATTATTCCTACCATATATTTGACAAGCCTGAGGGTATGACTTCTTATCCTTCACCTAGTTTGGACTTGACATAATTGCACCTTGCAATTCTTACTGCTCTGAGGATAGTTTCCTTGTCCAGCAGGTTTGAAGCCTCTTCATCCAACTTGTAGTTTGAGTTTCCTATATTGATTTTAGTTGCCTCTACTTTTCCTCTCGCCTTGTGCGTAAAAGGCCATATTGTGGTTTTCCCAGATCAAGCCATCATCCTCTCTCATCAAAACCTTCCTAAGGGCATTGACAAGCTGATTTAGTGTGATAAGGTAAGTCTTTCCCAACATGACAGTTCTAAAGGTCTTGTTATATTTAGGACCTAACCCTCTTGCAAAATTGATCACTTTGTTATCCTCATCAACAAAGTTTGTGTATGCTTCCAGACATCACAAATTCTCGAACCCTAATAATCATCAAGCCATATCCTAGCTTGATGTTTTGGAGTTGTTTGAGTTGGAATTCTTGTCTTTGGTTGCCTGAAGATATGCTTCCTCCAAGAATTCCCACATCTCCTTGGTTGTAGTATAGCCAACAATGAGATACATACTTTCCTCGGGCCATAGTATCCGATATCCATATCCTGAAACACATCTTTTCTTCCCAATCACCATCCAAGTCTTCATGTTCCTTCTCTGCATTGTCTTCTTTTTCTCCATCATCAACTGTTTTAGCTCCTCTTGATCAGACTGGTTACTTTCATGACTTGCATAAGCTGCATAATCCAGTTCTCCAGATCAAATATTTGCAGGCTTAAACTTAATTGACATGCACAATAAAGTGATGAAGAGAGTGAGGCCGACAAGGACATAGATGCTGTGTTTGAGGTCATTGTTCAGGGTTTTTGTTAATAGTGCAACTTCGAGCGTATCTTTACTGCTCATACCATAGAAAATCACAGTGTAGAGGAAGAGTAAGATCAATATTGAGTTTTCTTAACTGACTAAAATACACGAAAGAAAAGCCTACTTATATAGGTTGTGCGACTGTATAAAAGAAGTGTTGCTTTTGTGTTTGTGGACAAGTGTGCTTATTTCATAGTTCTAGTAGAACTACAAACTATGCTAGTCGAGGTATACTCATACTAGGATACTAATACTCAATGATACTACAATTACAACACACCTATACAACCTTAGAAGCCATAATCGCTAAAAAACCGCTAACAAACATAACTACAACAATATTAACGGCTAACCGACTAAATTGACTTCACTAACAATTTCTCCTCTAAATACTCACTTAATTTATGTTTTAATCCTGGAACTGCATATAAAAATTGAGATTTAGGCTTAGGGTTCTTAGAATAAGAATTTTTGATTTGAGGGTTGAATAACTACCATTTTAGTTGAAATTCAATATGCAGGTTTGTTATAGTATGGGTAAAAGAAATCTGGTAGAAAATTTCGTTATCCTCAAAGCTTGGGCGACTTTTGACTAGATTTCAAACCAAATTAATATATATCAATATGGGTGTCATTGAGTTCATATTCTTACAGGATTTTATTTTTGAATAGTTTCACAGCTTGAAAGTTTCTATAGAAGGCAAGCTCGTAATTTCTTAATATTTGAGCTTCGATTTGAGGCAAGTAAAGATTTGTGATTCTTGAAGTGTTAGTTTATAGAATAAACAAATTGAGGAGTAATGGGAAATAATAGGATCCGTATAAATGAGATGACGAGTATTTGTGCAGGTGTCGGTTCCGATATGAAAATTTACATAAAATTGATATGTGTTGATAATATTTTTGAGAATTGTGATACGAATTGTGATATGGTTGATTTATTGAGACTTATATATTTTATATTTGATTTTATTCTTCACTTCCTTACTCTCGTAAATCGATTTGGAGTTGTTTGACTGCTCCTGTAGGTGTCACACCCTTTTTCACCCTTCTAAAAGAGTTTTGAAAAGGATTTTTCCAATTGATGAAGTGACATTTTGAAAAGCATTTATTATGGCTTAATCGTCACTCCGAAATTGAGTTTTGGTGTTTCAAATTATCTTATTGAATTGCTAATAAAAAGAAATGTTTGACTCTAAAGTTTTGGTCCGTGAACTAGAAATTCAAGTAAGTGCAAATTCTGTTGACCAAGAGGAAGGTAGGTGTCAAGCACTCCTTGAGTCTCGTGGTTTTAGTAGGGTTGCTTTATTGATGTATACCTACCTTAATTAATCCTTTAATAAATGGTATTTTTATTTGCCTGTGCTACTCTAGACATTTCTTTTTATTTGTCGCACTGGATTTTGAATTGATTCGCAACTCACCTCACACCCATAACATTATTTAATCAAGGGGCTAAGGGAGTGTAACTCGCACACAGCCTTTTTTGAATTATTTGTCGGTATTTAGCCAAGGATGTAATCTGTGTGCTATGGTCAACATATTTATTAGGAGAGTCAAGGAGCGTAACAACACATATGCCAATTAAAGCACCAATGCCACCCAAGAATCATAACCAAACAGAGTGGGATCATTAGTGTCTCATAACCACACCTATATTTACCTAACGCTTGAATTATTCTAAATTTGCCTATATTTTATTATGAAGTACAGGTATCCTAAGCAATCTAAATTAAGTAAAACAATAGAAAAGGTAATGAAACTCATTTTTAAACTCAAATTACCTTAATTCAAATTAAGACCTATATGCTATTTAGCATCGTTTATCCAGCCAACTTAATGACCACTGGGTCTTATTTTCAAGCTTTCTTGGAACATGATTAATAGTGTCAAAAATAATCCAAAATCTACACTTGTTAAAGATAACAATATATTAAAAGAGAATGATACATTCAAGTAATAAAAAAGACGGCAACGAGATAGAATTGGATCTTTAATATATTTGAGTTTGGTTAATATCAATTTTGATTTTTGAAGCAGTGGGATCTATAAGGTTCGAACGGGACCCGAACAATGACCAACATGAACCGAGTCGATGTATTGGAATTATGATGGCTATGGATAAGTGAAGGAGATGAAATTTTTACTTTCTACTCATTTCTTATGCTCTCCATTTTCTTTTTTTTATTTTTCTCCTGGTTTTCATCGTTTCCTTCCTCCTTTTTTTTGGCTCCCTCCCTTCCCCTTTTGTGTTTCGAGGGTGTACGTATATATAATTTTGTATGTATGATAGTGTTTGCGGAGGAAAATGGGGGAACGGCAGAGTTGCGGCATGAGGGTTGTAGATAAGGTAATCTTTTAAGGTATCTTTTTCTTTTGTTTTAACTTTTTATTGTTGGTCAAAAATTATATGTTTACATTCAGTAATTTGAGTCATGTGCTAGTGCGATAGCTTAATATAGACATGACATTCATGCATAGTGAAAATGTGAAAGTGAAAGGATAAACTCCTGGCTAAAGATCATCCAGGGAATCTCCGATAAAGGATTATCCAGTATAGGTTGCACATTATCCAGTATAGGTTGCATTCAAGGCATTATTTAATAGTGTTGTCTCATGTGTGTATAAGACCTAGTGACTCTCTCATGGGTCCCGTCATCCGACAGGGGAACAAGTTTATACAAGTTATTAGTCAGTCAATTCCATTTGCATCTCATTTCATCTTCGTTGAATTCATATCGATTGAGTGCCGAAGTGTTGAAATGATTGTCATTCACTTGGAGTAGGGATACTTTTGATACATATTATTATATTGTTACCGATATGCTTAATTTAGATTGATTATGTTGAAGCATATTGTGACATCATCAGTAGTATAAATGATTTAGGATAGCTATATGCTTTATTGATTGTTGTTCTTTTATTAATCTATAATTGTTTGTTATAACTTGTGAAAAGATATACTTATAATTGTGAAAAAGGGATTGGTAGGATTAATCAATTAATACTTGTGAAAAGGGTCGGTTGTCGATGCCTACTGAGTACACGTATTTTTCATACTCACTCTTATTGCGGCACCTTTTATTTACATGTTTAGTTCCAGGTCGGAGTGGCGGTGGTTAAGTCATCATCGGACTCTCTAAGAAAACTTGTTGGAATGTGGGAGGAGATCCTTTCGATTCGGTCAGCCAGTTGAATTCTTAGCTCTATTTTATATATTTTGTCTTTCTTCCTTCAACACAACTTTGTAGTAATTCAGATCCTATATTTTATTTAAGTTACTCTTGTACTTGTGTCACCAGTTCTGGGGTTGTACTTAATTCTGCTTACATATTGTATTTATTATCGATCGTAGACCCATTAATGTCTTAATGTAATTTTCGTTGTTTTTTTTCTTTTCATTCGTCTAAAATAGTATTAAAAGTGTTAGGAGTTCGCCTACAGAAAAGGATAAGTGTGTTCATGACTCATTAGGATTTTGAATCGTGAAATATTTATAGGGCCAACTTTCATAACAAACATTGACTATCTATAGGTCCCAATCAGGAATTTTGCTTCGTCAATTTCGCTTCTACTTAACTCATCTAGAAAAACAATTCTATATTTTCAATTTTAATAGCTTTTAAGGTTTGAATTCAAATTTCAAAAAGTGTTGAAAATTTCTTTAAAATACGAATTTTTGGAATTTCTTGCACCTACAATTATATAATACAGGCGGAGCAAGATCATAAACAAATGGCACATGTCAATTTGTTCAACACTTCTTCGGATTTGACTATCTAAATTTTTTTATTCTTTCGGTTATAACTTTTGATTAATGCAATTTGCATATTGCTTGATTCTAACTTACACATTAATAATAATTAAGATGGAGATCTAATAGGAGTAACTACAAATCTATAACCACAATTGCAGAAAGGCGAGGTTATTATTAATTTATGTTCCTTAATTTTATTGAGCATATAAAATTTTCACATGGATGCCATTGTTTAGCAGAAATGGTAATATTCCAACTTTACAAATTACTAATATCTACTTTTTCACTATATCCAGTTTTAATTTCCTTTATTTATCGCAAGGTTTGACTCGCTCTTTTCAAGCAACTCAAAATCTCCCTATGACTTTATATGTCAAAAATTTGTGGGATAAACTCATGTATATTAAGAACAATGTGATCAAAATTTTCTATCGTACTAAAAGTGAGTGCAGGAATGAATCATGTCTCGAACTCTTAACTTTTAAAATCATAGACGAATGAAAAACAAAAATAGCGGAAATTAAGTTAAAACATTAATTAGTCTACAATCTGAGTTATAAATATAATATTAAGAGGAATTAAGTATAACCCCCAAGAACTAGTGACAAACTTCAAGGGAGACTAAGATCCTAAGTATAGGTCTGAAATTTGCTGTGATAAAGCTATCTAGAAGGAAGAAAGACAAGAATATAAATAGAGCTAGAATCTAGTATTGTCGAATCAAAGCATCGCAACCTAAATTTCGGCAAGTTTCCTCGAAGTTTGATGATGACTTTGATCATCACTGACCTGGAACTAAACATGTAAATAAAAGGTGTATCAATGTTGAGTGAGTACGGATAATATGCGTACTCTCGCAAGTATAGACAGTCTTTCTGACCTTTTCTAGAAATGACAAAGGTTGATCCTACCCATTCCTTTTTTTCCACAACTATAAGTATGTCATTTACAAGTTATAATAGACACTATAGATCAACAATCAATTATGTCGCCGATGATATCTCAATGTGCCTCAATATAATAATTTAAATTAATTGTATCACTAACAATATCACAAAATGTACCAAAAGTATCTCTAGTCAAGCGAACACATCCATTTCAATACTTCACCACTCAATAAATATGAATTTAATGCAGATGGAAAGGACTGACCAATAACTTGTACATATATTTCCTTTGTTGATTGACGACCCATGGACTCACGTGTCCATATACACACCTTGTACCAAATAACACTACTTTGAAGAATGTCTTGGATGCAACACTCAGTAATGGATAACTCTTTATCGGGAATGTTCCTGATGACCTTTAGGATTTATCCTTTCACTTTCACAATGTCACGGTGCATGAATGTCATGTCTATATCAACTCATCACACTAGCACATGATGCTACCTTATATTATATTTGATTTAGTAGAAAATATCATATTGGAGTTAATACTATAATGGATATGGTCATAGGTTACTAATCTGATAGACCTTTAGAAATTGGATCTTTAGTATTGAGCACATATGATACGGGTAGGGCACAATATAAATTATTTATCCATTTTAACTTGACACTAAGTTTAATAAATTTAAAAAGACTTTAAAATCTTGTGGCATTAAATTAAAGATATACGTAATATATTAAAATACTCTTTAATCTTGGTGGTCTTAAACATGTCATGTGGAAAGTTGAAATAAAGAATTACCAAAAAAAAAAAGAGACATTCTTTTTTAAATGGATTAAAAATAAAAATAAGACAAACAAATTAAAATTTTTAAAATTTTCAACTTTTAAATAATCACATCATTATTTCCTTTTTTAATTTTTTAAATTTTAAATTCTTAAAGTTAAAAGTTGAATTACGATTTTTCCCTTTTAAAATTAGAATATATAAAAATTAAATTATTTAATAATTATATTAAATTAGGAGTCTTATTTTAATGCTCCACGTTGTGTAAATTTCAAAACTAAACATAAATTATTAAAGTTATGGCTACATTGAATGTACTTTGGGTGAACTTTTGATGATTCAATTATTGTTATTAAAAAAAATTCGTTTTGAAAATTATTTTTTATTTAAGTAAATTGCTAATTAATTATCTTAATTATCTGTTGAATAGAATTATCATCCTTTCTCCATCTATATGTCATCATTTAGCATAATAAACTCGCTATTTTACTATTGTAGTTTCAATAGAATATTACTATTGTGCCGATGAGCTTCTATATGAGCTTATAAATTTGGTAAATACGCATAACCATCACTATTACAAGAAATTATGGAGGAAAACTTCATATTTATGAGGTAAATTTATTTTTCTTTGTTAGTTTGATGATTATTCATAAAAGGGTAAACATGCAAATATACCCCTCAATTTCTCTAATTATATCCCTTGTTAAAAAGTGGTGCATATATACCCTCTAACAAATAGTGCATATTTATTATTTTTCATTAACAACTTCAATTTTTTTTTAAAAAATTAAAACTAATTTTTTTTAATTTTAAAATGTCACATGACTTTAAAAATTATTTAATTTCTTTTTTAATTTTTGTTTTTTTAATTTTATATTTTTAATTCAATTTCTCTTTATTTAGATACATTCTAAAATCATTTTGTGACTGAGTAGAACAGAATTAAGGTGGACATTTTTTTTCATTTTGTCAGGTTTAGAGGGGTACAAAAAATAAGCACTCGTAATTTTTAAAGTTCGGTGGGCATTTTCCTCAATTAAAAAATAACTTTCAAATTTTTTTAACTCAGTAAATGTATATATCAATTAACGAAAAGATATCATATAATGATATTGATTTAGGTGTTAAATTCTTGAAAATTTTGACTAATCGGCAATGATTGTGGGAAATTTCTAGCTTTCATACCATTCATTTGGTAAAATTGTTAAAGCAAAAATTTATGAAATTTGTAAAGCGCCATTTGGATATTCTGTTAAAAAGATATTCCCACATTAGGAATACATAATTGCACAAAGAAAAACGTTAGGTAATAGGGAAATTAAGAATATTCTAAAGTAGGTTGTTAATTATTTGATAAGTAGCAAGAAAATTGTGGGGTTGATGTCTATATAGCCTAAGTTGAGTGACTTTATTGATACATAATAAAAGTAAATGATTTTAGCAAATAATTTCTCATAGTATATATATAAAGCTGTGATTGTGCCCTAGGAAATAATTTGAGGAGGCGAGAGCTTTAATAGAAATGCAGAGGAAAATGGTGGTGAGAGGAGACTGACTCAGTGATTTTTCCGAACTCATCCTACTTCACATCCTCTCTATGGTGAAGGACGCAAAACAAGTTGTGTGAACTAACGTATCGGTATTAATAATAGAGGTTTCTTTGGAGGTCCTGCTTCACTGTCACTCAAGTTCACCTTCCCCCGATAGTGAAAATCTAAATGACACTCTTGATTACCTGGCTTCCACCCATACACAATTTTATTACTGCGAGAAAATCATGAAATTCAGTGTGTGGCGCTTTTAGGCGCGAAGAACGTTTTGCTAAACATGTTGATTTATGGCTTCATTTTGATACAAAAGCTGCTAACTTCAAGAATTAACACTTGACTTTTCCCTATAAATGAAGACCAAAATTATGAATTCCTCTGGTTTGCATTAAAATGGGTCATACTTCAGGATTTGGATTTAAGACATTGCCAATTGAACCCTCGTGCTACTGTTAATTGGACTAGCCTCATTTCTCTTAAAATTGACCATACCAAATTGACAAATGCTGCAATGGAAAAGGTATTATTCCGTTGTCCTAACTTGGAATGCTTGGAACTTGAAAGTATTTTGGGTATACATCGTCTAGAAATCAGCTCTCTCAAGATGAGACAATTGATGATAGAATATTACTACAATAATGATCATGATATTTGGCTCGAAATATTAGCCCCATATATTTTCATAGTTTCCTATATTTTTAACTCCTAAACTACGTCGATTTGAGTTCTGTTAGAGGAAAATTAAGGGGTTTTAATCGATTAACATCCCATTCCTTCTCATAATATCGACAAACTTCAGAGATACAGTATGCTCTCGTGATTTCAAGAAGCTAGGGTTTCTCTTCTCCAAACTACCGAATTCTCACAATAGACAAGAGCTTTTCTAAATTTGTGTGTGTAGGATTATCAATAAAGGTTTTGTTTCAGCCTTATGCCCTAGGCTCAAGCTTTAGACTATGTTTCAATATGATTCCTAGAACTCATGATTTCGAGGGCTAAAAACCCTTATGCAAAAGCTTATGATTTCCATGTGTTATGCTTCCTTTGTGATTTTCACATGTATTTTACAATTATATATGGGTTAAATTCTTCTTTGAAAACCCCTATATCTCTATGTTCAAAACTTAACATGAATTTTTTCCAACATTAAGCATATTTTCGAAATATTTATATTATTATGATATCATGACTTTAGAAATAAGCATAACTTGCATGATCGTTTCGGTATTACGTATATTTATGTAAGCAACAAGATTTTATGCATTAGTTTGTGCCAAACTTAGACCTCATCTATAATTAAGGGAGCATGTATATAATCTTTAGGATTAGTATTTAACACCGAGCGTATGAGGGTCCAAATAACCCAAGTCCCAAAACAACGTGCCACCATAGGATAAGGGGTCTCGCCGGTTGAAAGCATCTCCCTTGCCCGAATGGGCCCATGAAAGTGAATCTGTTTCATTCATGGTTCATACTCTTAGCAAGGTATGAACACACTTAAATTGCATTGTAGTTGAATTTAAATTTAAGAGTTGACTCGATTAAATAGCTGGGATCAAACAGCCCGGATTCTTGATTTGAGGACGCATAGGAACAAGAATTTTTGTTTTCCGAGGATGTATGAGGGATTAAGTGTAGTTTAGTTTACAAAAATACTGTTGGCCAAGAAAAAAAAATTCAAGTCTAGCCATATCTTAATGACGAAATGTGGACTCTTTGTAACAAAATTGAACTTTAGTGACCACGTTTTGCATTCTTTTTATATACCCGACAAATTTAATTCTCATATCACAATTTCCCCATTTAAAAATTTTCACTTTTAGAGCTAGGAGACTCCTTTTTTGTGATTTTTGAGGAGTCGATTTGTATTTTCTATCGAGTAAGTTTCTAACCTTAAGCTAGTTATTTCTCCTCTAAATACTCACTTAATTTATGTTTTAACTCGAACCAGATATAAAATTGAGATTTTAGTCTTAGGGTTCCTAAAGTGTACCCTAATTTGAGGTTGAATAACGACTCATTTTAGTTGAAATTCAATGAAAGTTTGTTATAGTACGGGTAAAAGTAATCCTGATAGAAATTCTTCGATTTGACTCCTAAGGCTTGGGTGACTTTTTGACTAGATTTTCAAACTGAATTAATATATATCAATATGAGTGTCATTGAGTTCATATTCTTATGAAGATTTTATATTGAATAAATTTCACCGCTTGAAAAGCTCAGAGAAGGCAATCTCATAATTTGACATTTGAGCTTTGATTTTGAGGCATGTAAAGATTTCATGATTCTTTGAAGTAATAGGTAGTAATAGGATCCCGTATAGCGAGATGATGAGCATTTGTAATGATGTCGCGTTCCGATATGAAAAATTTTTACGTAAGTGGATATGTGTTGGATGATATTTTGAGAATTGTGTTACGAATTGTGTTATGGTTGATTTATTGAGACTTATATATGATATACTTGATTTTATTCTTCACTTCATTACTATCGTAAATTGATTTGGAGTTGTTTACTGTTTGCAGGTGTCACACTTTTTTTCACCTCTTGAAAAGGTTTTGAAAAGGATTTTTCCAATTCGATGAAGTGACATTTTGAAAAGTATTTATTTTATACAATCATCACCTAGAATTAAGTTTTGTGTTTCAAGTTATTTTATTGAATTTCTAATAAAAGAAAAGTTTGATTCCTAAAGTTATTGGTCAATGAACTAGAAATTCAGGTAAGTAAATTATGTTGACCGAGGGGAAGGTAGGTGTCGCACCCTCGAGTCTCGTGGGTTTTAGTACGGTCGTCGTTGATGTATATTTGACTTTAAATTAATTTTGAATAAATGGTATGTTATTTGCCTGTGCTTGCCTAGTTTTTTCTTTTATTTGTTTGCACTGGATTTTGAATTGATTCGCCATCACCTCACGCCCATAACATTATTTAAATTAAGGGTTTAAGGAGTATAATTGCACATGTAGCCTTTTGAATTATTTTCTTGTATTAGCCAAGGATGTAACCGTGCATATGGTCAATACATTTTATTAGAGAGTCAAGGAGCGTAATAGCACATATGACAATTAAAGTTAACTAATGTCAATCAAGAATCATAACCAAACAACAGGGTCATTAGTATAACCACAAATATATTTACCTAACACTCCAATTATTTTAAATTTTTCTATATTTTAATATGAGTCCTGACATTCTTTTAGCAATCTAAAATAAGTAAAACAATAGAAAAGGCAAAGAACTCATTTTTAAGCTCAAATTACCTTAATTCAAATTCCCTGGGAGCTTTACCATTCAGATCACAATAGGGCAAAAGTATCCGAGCTCATGGACTATGTGATTTAGAGCAAGCATAAACTCTGATGCCTGTTATCTGTTAAAGAAGTTGGGGCTGGGTAGTCCTGCATCAAATCGCGTTGATCTGCAATGTTGGAAGTGCACGGTTCTTTGGCCATACCAGATGGTATTGTGGAGGATGTGCTAGTGCAAGTGGGCTCCCTCATTTTCCAAGAGATTTTATTATATGGATTTCTGAGTCGGATGCGGAAGTTCCCATTTATTTTGGGAGCCCTTTCTGGCAATCTAAGCAGCGTTGATTGATGTAGCTGCTGGGTGGCAACCCTGCTCTCAGATCCGGGAAGTGCACTCCTCAGAAGCGCGACCGCAGCATACCGTCAATCGTTTTTTTGCTACGATGTCCTTGATATACTTTTGATGTTTCTAAGACTCCTCAGAAAACATCAACCAAAGGTAAATTAATGTGTACCGTTTCAAATACCTCCATGAACATTTTAAAACAAGCTTCTTCCTTGTGCTTCTTAATCTTTGAGGGAACGGGGGTGGTGGTCTTTCCGCCCGCCTGCCTTTTCCTTCCCCTCTCATCATGTTCCCCACTTTTCCATCAAGCCCTGATTGCTGAGGTGGTCTTCCTGGCTCCACCTCCTTAAGTTGTAGTCCACTCCTTGTGTCACTATATTGACTTGCTTGGGATTCGGGGCTGTTGTCACTTGATAATCCTCCTCTCGGGCCCGGTGTTTTGAGCTCCAAATAGCTGGTCCAAACTGCACTAACGCCTTTGTAGCTAACTGCTGATTTTTCATGTCTGCTGCCAATTTCACATAATCACCCGCATTTACGCTTGATTAACTATCATTGTTTTGAACATGTCCTCAATGTTGTTGGGTGGTGGTGGAGGTGCATTGTTGCCTTTGTATTGAGACTCAAAATTCGATGTCCCTCCTTGATTTCTATGCACACCCTGATTCGAACTCTACCCTTGATGGCTATTACTACCCCAAGAGAAATTCGGATGATTCCTCCAATTTGAGTTTTAACTGCCATACTCGTTGATTATTCCTCTAGACGCTCCCAACAAATTTTACCGACCGGATTTGCACCACAATACCACCGAAAGTGTTCATTACTCCCACATACGTCACACCAAGCCTGCTGCACTACATTGACTGGGGCTTGAAGCTTGATTCAAGCTCATACTGTTGAAGTGGGTGTTGAGTTGGTTTTGGCAACGCAGCTATCCGTGCGTTGATAGTCAAAAACCATCCACCTTAAAGACTCTTGTCGTTTTCCTGTTCCTCCTCGTGATGATTCCGCATTCCATTATGGATTTCCCTGTGAAATACGATTCAACAAAGTATAAAGCTCCTCATAAGTATTTTCTAATTCCTGTCCCCCAGCTGCTGAGTCTAGCAAAATTTTTGTATGTGGTTCCAAACCTTCAATGAAAGTATGCACCCAACACATCATTGGATCAAGATGGGCGAGGACAATCCCTTTAACATTGATTTGAACCTCTCTCAAGCTTGATACAAATTCTCACTCCTCTCTTTGTTTAAAACTTAGAATCTGACTTCTAAGTCTTGCTGTTTTCCTGATGGAAAGAATCGTACAAAACTTTTCTTGCAAGATCATCCCAAGTGGTGATAGAGAATTTAGTTGGTTCAACTTTCAACCACCTCTTTGCTTCCCCCAATAATGAAACGGGAATAATGTAAGCCTCGCGTAGTCGAATGATACTCCAGCGGGAATGGGTATTACCATCTCCAAAAGTTTTGGAGATGTTGTTGTGGATCTTCGCGAGGGAGACCCGTGAATTGCCCGCCGGTGTGCAACAACCGCACCATGTTCCGCTTAAGCTCAAACCTCCTCCCGCTCTAGTCCCATAATACTCGATGTAACATTGTTTGTATGTGGGATTGCCACTTCGCGAACTGGCTCATGTTACCGGCACTAAAACTGCCCTCAAGTGGTAGATTCCCGTTGTTGCTCCAGACTAGTTCGCCTTAGAAACCTGCAAATTTTCCTTCTCTAGAGCTTCCTTCTTGACGATGAAATTGTCTCTCCGGCTCTATATATGAATCCACCAACTCCTAATCTCTCTTGCCGCTGTTCACAAGAATTCAATATCTGCAACAGAAAGGCTAAGATCAAGTTGTCAACACTTATATAGAATTTGTAAACTAACACTAAGAAAATAAATTTACCAATTGCCAATCCCCGACAACGGCGCCAAAACTTGTCTGGCTGTGGTGACTACACGCAAGTGCACGTGGTCGAACAAGTAGTAAAGTGGCCGGCTTCAAGCCAACTATCGATCCCACAGGATTGAACTACGGTATTAATTCACTTGCCGCTAACTATATCTTTATGAATGCATACAACCAAATAAATAATATTTTGAGAGTAAAAGTTTACTAAGTATTAAGAATCAAAGTCAAGATTATAATTTGGAGTCTCACCAATACAATGAGCAAGCCGAGGTTAAACGAAACATGCAGGAAGCAATTTATCAACCAATCGCAAACCTAATCTTTTCGGTTGCTAGTCCATAATTATTGCCTATGGATTGAATCTTTCTGACTCCTATCCAATTTAACAATCATGAACCTAATCTACATTTCTATGATAAAGAATTTCATGCTCTAGCCATACATAAACGACTCTTTAATTGACTAATAAGACTCTCGTATATATTTCTTATTTCCGAATGTAAATCTTTTCAATTTTACACCTTAGAAAAGTCATATCCTACCAATTCACATCTTTCTAATTTCTTTCCTTTTCAAAATCAAAATTGAATTTCTAGATATACATTAACATTGGCCAAACATTTAATGCAGTAAAAACAAGAATTGATAGAACAACCATTGAAGAAAAGATGAAAACTGAAATGATCAGTCAAATTTCATTCCACTACAATTATTCTTAACCTTAGCAAGAAGAATGAACAAATTTACTGTATTTAACATCAATGTCAAGTAGAATTCATACAAACAATTGAGATTAAGAGAAAGAGATAGAGAAGAACCCTAGAATTTTCGTCCTTCAACCGCCCGTAACCCACTTGCTTGCTCAACCAAGTCGAATGTTTAAAATAAAAACCTAAGTGTGCTATTTATACTTTGAGAATTTTTCCTATCACAACGTGGAACGGAGCGGTCATGAGCACTCCCTCTCCGTGCCACGGGGGTATCGCGACCCTCACCGAAAGTCGGCTCCCCAACAAATGCACCTCAACGTGGCACGGCTTGCATCGCGGATCCCGCCTCCGTGCCACGTTGCTATCGCGCACCTTCACCGGAACTGAGGTTCCTGTGCATTACACTCAATGTGACACGGAGTGCATCATGAGCACGTTTCCGTGTCACTGAGGTAACACGAACCTCCCACCTGGAATTTGACCAAATTAATTCATCCGAGGCGTAATGCCTCCGTGATGGCAAGGTGACACGCGCTCTCCATCGCTGAGCCTGGCTTGTCGCTTCCCTTGTCATTTTCCACCCTTGTTTCCAAGTTTATTCTCGTTTCTTCACCAATATGTATGGGTCCCTCAAATTTCCTTTTACCGCAAAACAACACTAATCAATTGGTTAGTATAATTTCACATTTAACTAAAAGTCACATGAGAATGTACACATAACGGCCGATAAACAAGACTAAATGAAGCATTTGAGTATCACTTGCATGCAATTCTACCCAAGATCATGCCCTTGTCCATTATTTTGGACCTGAGGTACTCAAGATACCTTCCATGAATGTCTTTTTAGAAGGGATTAACTCAGTTAAGTCAAAGATGCCTTTTATCTCCAATGACGGCTGCTAGAACACACAATCCGTAATTCTCGAGGACATGTTGAGAGCTTGCGTGATGGACTTTAAAAGAAGTTGGGATGATCACTTGCCTTCCGATCGAGTTTGCTTACAATAACAGCTTATCATCTAGATCCAGATGGCACTGCAAGTGCAGGCCTTCCTTATGGGCGGAGGTGTAGACGCCCATCGAAGTTGGTTTGAGGTTGGTGAGACAGCCTATGATAGGGACTCCGATTCTATGCATGAGGCATTGGTGAAGGCTTAGCTGATAAGGGATGTGCTAAAATCGCTCGATTTTATCGTCAAAAGTCATATGCTGATGTGAGGAGGAGAGAGCAAGTTTTAGGTGGACGATTGGGTATTTATGAAGGTATCTCCCATGAAGGGATTCATGCACTTGAAAGAAAGGAAAACCTGGCCCTATGTTGGTCCAACAGTTATGACGAAGAATTGCAAGGTAGCGTAGAGGAGTTAGACTTACCCTCGAGTTGGCCCTCTCGTGGCATCCTGTGTTTTATGTGTCGCTGAAGAAATGCTTGGGAGATCCAAATTTAGTGGTACCTGTGGACAAAGGCTGTGTAAAGGATAGTCTCGTATAAGGAATTTCCAGTTTAAATATTGGATCGTCAAAGTTCGCAGGCTAAGGAACAAGGAAGTAGTTTCAATGAAAGGTGCTATGGAGAAATCGCATGTTAAGGAGCTATATGGGAAGCCGAAGCGGATATGATGGCCAAATACCCTCACCGTTTCCCACGCCGGGCCTAACTTTGAGGTATCGCCCTGCGTATGACTTATTTAGATTTCATGTTCGGTTCATATATGTTCAAGTTTTTATGTGTATGGATGTGTATGTGAAGCACAGATCACCTAACTATGTGGTATAAATCGTAGGTAGTCGTTCCATCAGTTTGTGATTAATATTCAATATAATAATTGTATGGTTCTATTTTTTGATTACTTAACATCTGGGAAGAATGTTTTCCAAGTAGGAGATATTGTTATACCCCGGGAGCCCAAGGATCGACCGGGAATTCAAACGGGAAAAATCAAATTTCCCATGTCACGTAACGAGCCTGCCTGCGGACCCATGAGGATGGAACACGAGTCGCAGGGTGACTCGTGGTGAGAGACTGGGGCCAAGTTGGAATATGGAATTAAGTCACCACGGGCCCGCACCATGAGTCGTGCCGGCCCCGGCGACTGTGAGTTAGCCGTGGTCAAGGGAAATGGGTAAAGGAAATTGGGTTGACAGTGTACTTAATGGAAGTTTCCACTACCACTCATTGGAGGAAGTAATGATTCGTGGTGAGTAAATAACAATTTTTTGAGTTATTCCCCATTGTCAAAAGTATTTTTTGTGAGCTAAACAAATCAAACCTTCAATTTTGGTTATAAAATTGTGGTTAGAAAATCTTTTATATTTTCAATTGTGGTACTACTAATATTATAATTTACAATGTACTTATTCAATATCTATAACAATGTCCTTATACTCGGCTCATTGTTAGCGAGCAATACACAACTGATGGCTTGTCCGATCTTTCCCCACGAGGTCTTCATTACTACACCAAGTTCCCCTTCATATTAGATGCTCCATATGTACAAGTCTTAACCTAGGCCTCAATGTCGCCCTCCATTTTCAATTAAATAACTCCGAGACAAAGAAGACATCTCCTTTTAACATCCGAATGGTCAAGATAGATAGTATCATGCGTCTCTTTTTCAACAGAGTTCGACCGCAAACCAGCACCTTGAGGTACAATGATTAAATAATCGGATCAGCACCTACCTATTTTGTAAAAACAAAAAGAGATGACAACATAATTTAAAAAGATTAAACCATATATTTTTTTTCTAAGCCTGTATTTTAACTCCAAATTATCATATCAAGAAGGTTCTCAGCTACCACAATAGAGTAAAAGTACTATCTCCAGTCTTGTCTATCACTTTTTGTATATCTTATACCTATATTTAAATAATTATCTAGTTTCCTTTTGATGTCACCAAATTATACCAACGAGAGGGGGAATTGTAACAAGAAATAATGTAAAATAGTATATAGCAATGAGTAGATTCTTGATTAAAATTGATCGTATTCAATGAGTGAGTTGACTAGGTTTATGTTCCCCATGACTTCATAACAAGATATTTTATACTAGTGATCTATTCTGGTGTGTAGCATGCAATATCGATAAGTTAATTTCACCTAAATGGTTGGTCCCCTTAATTAGATGCCGATTATAACCACACAACTTGATCCATATGCGGGTATATACTTGATTAAACCTTACCCTTGATATCAGATTAGCTTACTTCCGTACAAGGCCGGGTTGTTAGATGAGGGTTGATAGCCTCAAATCTCTCGTTATTCATCCCTTTTCCATTCATTGCCCCTTGATCCGGTAAGTAAGACAAGACCAATTCCAATGTTCACACAGTTAAGAAGCAATTAAAACAAAGGGACGAACAATATATGCATAAACCCCATTCAAGATATATTAAATATTTTTGCCTTTGTATTAATTCATCATGGTTCTTCAATCCTAGTTATGATTTTACGCTCATGTTGAAGGATCACAATTAAGAATTATAGAAGAAATCATAATTGTAAACTTACAATAATATGTAGAAGAAACCACACGCCTTGGAATTAATCAATAAGAATCTAAAATCAATAATCCCAAAGTTGTTTGAATCTCAAAACTCAAGAAAAAATTTATGAAAATTGTTTCTTAAACCTTAATGTCGATCAACAACAATGAAAATATGGTAAAAAAAATAGTAATAATTCATAACTTGTAAAAACAAACCTACATAAAGTATTTATAGACATAAATAAATTTTTCCTAATTAAACAAGGAAGTTAGATGGCAATCAGTAAAAATCTCTTTCCTGACAATGGCTCACCCAACGACTCGTTAAGTGACATGATGAGTCGTTAGACCCTCCGTTGCTTCTGAGTTCTAAATCTCCAAAGGCTCGAAAACTATCCATAACTGCCATGAAGAGTCAATGAGTCTCATAACGGCTCGTTGCCCCTTCCTTCACCACTCTTAGTACTTTGGCTTAAATTCTGAACTTCAACTGACGAGTGCTCTTGACGAGTCGTGGAGCCGTATGATGACTCCTTGCTCCTCTCGTTATGACTCACGGGACTTATGGTCTAATTTAGCTTCCAGTCCTCACACGCACTCCGACGACTTGTGACCGGACTTGACGAGCGTGGTGTCAAACCACTGTTTCCAGCCCAAGTTGTTGCTTCAAGGCCATCTTCCTTCCTAACGGCTCATGAAATCCAGTCATCAAGTGACATGACGACTGCTACCTTGTTGGCACCTGCATTCTATCTATTTGGCTCATTATGCCCATTTCACTTTCGAACTAGTTTTCCCGCATCACTTAACAAAAACACATTATATCTATGTAAACATCACTGATTTTTAGTTTTAAGTATCAAAGTGTCGTAGTAATCATGGCACATCACTTTACTTATTGAAATAATTCAACTATATAATACAAGGATCCTATTTAAATGGGAAACCACAAACCTATGAATCAAACTAAGAAAAGAATCTTTGGATGTTTCGTGGGATTATATTCTGAGCGATTCCAAGTTTGGAGTGAATTTATAAAAATAAATGGTACAACTTAATAATTTTTTGTTCAGGTGATGAAATGGAAAACTCGCCTTTTCATTAATGTTCACAATATTTCCTTCTTTCATGTCTCAAATTTTTCAAAATTATATTTTTCGAGGAACTTTATCGTATATTTATGAGAGCAAGAGCTAGTCGTAATTTATTCTTTTTCCAAATATAATCTCTTCTATGTAACTTATAAATTAAAATTCCAAAAAAAAAAAAGATTTAGAATAAACTTGAGTAATGATTTTTTTTCTTTATCGAGAGCTTACAGACTACTCCTTCATTTTCTTTGTCTATACTTTCAAGTAACGATAAGTATCCAATATAAATATGGATTACTTCATATCTAAGTTCTACCAATAGTCATCAAATCTATATATCAAACTATGATGACCTGTGAGAATGACATGAAAGACATCTATTTCATATTTAAGTTCTACCAATTTCCAAGCTTAAGAATTAATACAAGAGGCAATTGTGCTCTTTTAAGTGTCTTTCAAATGATCTTATGCAATATATGGATAAACTAATTAAAGGTATTTACTATTACTACTCTGCATGAATACTTATTTTAACATGGTTCCATGAAAAGTATAAAATGATAGCTTTGCAGCCTTAGTTGGTATGTTAACCAATTTGTTGTGATTTAAGTTGTTGTGCAGAATATATTGGCCTTTCTGGCATATAAATGGTCTTTTGAGTCAACTATACATGTTTTTTTAAGAGTTACATTTTTATTAAATTCTTTAGTGATCGGTAAGTAATTTGTTAGGCAGTTATTTTTCATGGCCTGACGGTAATCATGTATAAATCACTTACATTTGTTCGGTTAAATTGTAATTTCATAATTGAAATGATGTCAATTAAAATAGACGAATAAAATTTGATGAAGTCAAAAAGTTATAAGTAAATAGGAAAGGAAATATTAATGAAATAAATTCAGAGGATTTTAAATGATTATAATAACATTGAGAATGAGATTTAGGATTTTGTGTGACAATTCTATCATGAGAAATTAGAAGTTGAACAACCAATTTAATTTAGTCAAATAAGGGCAAACCAGTGATAAGTTTCGGCTAATATTTCCTTTTTATTGAATCGTAAGCTCTTCTCATATAGTCACAAGACTATCTTTAAATTTTAGTTGTTGAAATTAATGGAAAAACTCATATTTCAGCAGTTAAAGTTGTATTTATAATAAAAATAGTATGTTATATATTTTTATCATTCAAAAAAAAAAAAATCACAGGTTAAATTATACTGAATAATTTTTTTTGAACTCCATGAAAAATTAACACTAATTTATGTATATGAACCAAATTTATATTTATAAGTTTTTCCTTTAATCTGCCACATATATTATACGTATCGTAGAAAAATATTAAATATATTATTAGGGTCAAACGTTTAAAAATTATAGCTAATACCAAGAATGTAACTTTATTTTTTTTACTAAATCAACCAAATAAATTCATATTCGAACATGACCTCCACTCATGCCTGTTCTGCAAATTTTGCTATAAACATTTTTTTTTAACGGGGATGTTATAATGAAATGTGTTAGAAATGTTCTAAGACATATAGACTAAATATGTCCCCATCTTCTTTTGTCAATGACTGGCAGGGATCTTCATTAGACATTTTATTTTCACTGCTCGATTCCTTTTTCAAATATACACCTTATTTCTAAGGTTCTTGCATATACCACATCAGGTTCTTTAATTGCATCCGAATGAAGAGATAAATGCTTTGTTGATGCGAACACTTAAAACACTTCAGGAGAGAGATCGTTTACAGTTTCTGGGAAGAGGGAAAAAGCAAAGGAACAGAACAAAATAATACCATTCTATCAGAAAGTGCAGACTCCGCTTTTAAAAGTTTTGATGATCCAATAAAAGAACTACAAAACTTAAACAAGTCTTACTAAACAATCCTTTAGGATAGGGACATGACAAAACACATACTATCAAGATAAAGCCAACAGTAGCTAGATGAAACCCCAGAGTATTTGCATCCCTTGCCACCACCACGAAGGCGGGACACAAGGTGAAGCTGTGGATTCCTTCTGGATATTATAACTGAAAGGGTGCGCCTATCCTCCAACCGCTACAAAGAAAGATGAGCTCGATCCTAAGTGGGATCCCTTCTTTGTCCTCAATCTTTGTTTTCACATTGTCAATAGTGTCTGAGCTCTCCACTTCTAACGTTATGGTCTTCCCCGTCACAAAGTTTTGACAAATATCTCGCATGCTCCTTAAACGCAACACCAGATGAAGTGTAGACTCCTTCTGTATGTTGTAGTCAAAAGAGTCCTTCCATCTTCAAGTTGCTTCCCTGCACATCAAACGCCGTCGATCCGGGAGGGATGCCTGTCTTGAATTTTGGCCTTCACATTGTCAATTGTGTCCGAACTCTCCACCTCCAAAGTGATGGTTTTCCCTGTCAAAGTCTTAACAAAGATTTGCATGCCTCCCCTAAGACGAAGCACCAAATGAAGGGTTGATTCCTTCTCGAATATTAATCTTGGTAAACCGCCATCTCGTTAAGCCTCCTAAAGAAAAATCAACCCTCTCGCTGGTCTCGGAGGAATGCCTCTTGTCTGGATTCGCTCACATTGTCAATGGTGTCCGAGCTCTCAAACCTCAAGGGTAATGGTCTTGCCAGCTAGAGTCTTCACAAAGATCTGCATACCACCACGTAGACGCAAGACAAGATGGAGGGTGGACTCCTTTTGAATGTTGTAATCAGCAAGAGTACGGCCATCTTTCTGGCCGCTTCCAAAGAAGATCAGCCTTCACAACTGAGGAATGCTTTCCTTGTCCCGATCTTTGCCTTTACATTATCGATGGTGTTCGAGCTCACCCGAGGGTAATGGTCTTGCCGGTTAGAGTTTTAACAAAGATCCGCATGCCACCACGAAGACGCAGGACAAGATGGAGAGTGGACCTTTGAATGTTGTAATCAAGTTATAATGCCATCTTCAAGTCGCTTTTCCAGCTGAAAGATCAGCCTCTGCTGGTCTGGGAATTCCTTCCTTTGTCCTGGATCTTTGCCTTTACATTATCGATGGTGTCCGAGCTCTCGACCTCGAGGGTAATGGTCTTGCCGGTTAGAGCTTTAACAAAGATCCGCATGCCACCACGAAGACGCAGGACAAGATGGAGAGTGGACCTTTGAATGTTGTAATCAACATAAGAGCACGCCATCTTCAAGCTGCTTTCCCAGCAAAGATCAGCTCTGCTGGTCCAAATCCTCCTGTCCTGATCTTTGCCTTACATTATCGATGGTGTCTGAGTTTCTAATTCGAGGGTAATGGTCTTGCCGGTTAGAGTTTTAACAAAGATCCGCATGCCACCACGAAGACGCAGACAAGATGGAGAGTGGACTCCTTTTGAATGCTGTAATCAGCAAGAGTACGGCCATCTTCAAGTCGTCTCCAAGAAAGATCGCCTCTCGCTGGTCTGGGGGAATTCCTTCCTTGTCCCTGGATCTTTGCCTTAACATTATCAATGGTGTCGTAACTACCTCGCGGTAATGGTCTTGCCGTTGAGCGTCTTCACAAAGATCTGCAGATTCGAAATACTAAATAAAACCTATCACATTACTTAAAAATCTCACTTCAATGTTCAATTTTAGTCAAAACATATAAGCATGATGTTGGAATAAAGGAGCACTGAGAGATGGATACAAGGACGCGCTTTACATATGATCAAAAAGGCAAAAGTCATCCAATGCTCGCTTTCTCCTAATTAATGGGTACATGGGTCACAAAATGATATAGCTTCCTAATTAATAAACATGGGTCACAAGATTAATAGTGGGTGTTGCACTCCTATTATGATACATCATTGAATATCGAAATCGTACTACTCCTTGAAAGTAATAGAAGCAAGCGGAAAGTACTATCGTATCGTCATGGATTGATTAAAATAAGCTGCATCAACCACCTTCGAATGATTTACAATTAATCTAATTGTAATTAGGTCGTGTACCAAACCAAGGATCTATTCAAACTTAAATCGAATCAAGCTTCTGCAATGTCAACGCAACTACTCAAATACCTCCTTAAACAGTTAAACCCCAGGTATTCATAGCCCATAAATTTATGCACGCTAATCGAAAAGATACATTCAAACAAATATGTCAATAAATCAAAAAGGGGGAAAGGACCATTGCCGGTCCAATCGCAAAACAAAAAGACCCTAGATCCATGTTCATAACGTCCACAAGTAAAACTAAAACAAGAATTAATCGGAGAACCATGTCAATTGAGTTTGACAATCGAATGTGAATAAAAGAAGCATAAAAGCCATCTAATCTTACATGTCTCTAAAAATCATATATCAAAAAAACAAGAAAATGGTTTACCTTGAGAGGAAAGGGAGAAAGTCTCTTGCTTTGTGGGGAATTTTTCTTTTAGGTGATACACGAAGGAGAGAATTGATTGAAAGGAAAGAGGAAGAAGAGGAGTTTATATAGCGCGAGCCATGAAGGAAAGGAATGGTCAAAATTGGCTTATTAGTTTTCCTTTTCCGTAGGGATTAAGGTGTAGCCTTGGATTGCCGCCTACCCAATCGTTCACCGGCTATGCGCATGCCTTCTTTTCTAACCTCCCGCCCCTCCCGATATTTTTGTTCTATCGAATTAATAATCCATATATATACTAGTATACTAGTATACGCGTCTCGTGCGTATTTTTCATATTAATAAGAATAAATTTATAAAAATAATATAAATAATATTTAAAAGATGTGGCGATGTGTTAACAATATAAAAATTTAAAGAAAATTTTAAATTTTAAAAAAACAAAAAAAACATTTGAGATAGTCAGTTATATGAAATTGGAAATTAAATTATGATTGAAATAAAAAGTGATAGAAAAAATATATTAAAACGACGTAGTATAAACCTTAGAAACTTACAGGGTGTAAAAATTCACAATTACGATTTTTTTTAAAAATATTAACATTTTTTATTTTTTTTATTTTTTTTATTTTTTTTATTTTTTTTATGTTTTTTCTTTTTTTTCAAATAATTAAATAACTATTTTGTCAAGTGTGAACTCTATATTTAAAGGACAAAAAGGTGAATGATATTTTGCTATGAGATTTCAGACTTTAAATATTTAATAATAACTTAATTTTAAATTTTTCATTTTAACCTTTATGAGATGATTTCCTCAACTCAATTTTTTTTCTCCTTCTCTCGATCTATGTGTTTAATCAAATACTTCAATATAAATTGAAAATAATAATGTAGATTTAACTAAAGAGCGTTGACACAACTTAAAGTATGTTAAGTTTCTATCCTTTTTTTAATCATACAATTTCTTTAAAGAATAAGTGAAGGATGAGGTATTCACGTATACATAATAAAATTACACTATTTAATTTATTTTTTTCATATTGAATATTGTGATAGATAATTATTTAGTTTAATAAATAATGGATTGATATATAAGTTAACAGAATTGTAATTGAAAATCTTAAATGTTAGGACTTTTAATATAGTTCAAATAAGGAAAGGTTTAAGAAGCAAAACTTAGTCATTTTAAATACTATATATTAAAAGTTTTACCTTTTATAAATTAGTAAAGATATATAACAATTAAAAATAACTAATTTTTTTAATTTTTTTAATTTTTTTAATTTTTTTATATTTATTATGATAATTTTTAATGAAGGGCAAAAAGTGCAATCAATATTTACAAGAACCTTCGCTTTTATATCTACAATCTAATATTTTGTTAACTAAATAGAAAATATTATGCACATATTGAATGTTAGATTAGTTGATGGAATTTAAAGAAATAACCAAAGATTGCTCCATCGGAAGATTGTTTGAAAAAGTAATAGTAGAAAAGTGATTTTGCATTCATGAACTATAGCGATGTCATTGAACCCAACATTAATCTTCTTGTTTACCGATACCACTTAGATTACCACTATTAATGTGTCCGTTTATGATGTATCAAATCTTGTCTTGTTTTAAATATTTTTTTCACTTTTCAATATATAATTATTGAAACCCCAAAACTTGCAATTAAAACAAAACCAAAAATATAAAGATAATTTTAAAATTATATATATATATATATATATAATTTAATAAAAGAAAAAGTTAATACATACATATATAATTTATCGTTTTTTTTTTTTTGTAAATTATATATAAGATTATAATTCTTTAATATAATACAAAAATTATTATCTCATCATCGATTAATGTTATAGTTACCGTGTGCCTTCCTTTTATTTATCTTTTATACTATTTTACTAATCCAACTCCAACCGCTAAGACTTTTATTATCCAATGAGAATATAATCGTATCGCTCTGCTATTAATTGACACAATTTTGTTCATGAAATCTTTTCAAATTTTATTAAAATATTATCTAAAATAAATTTTGCACAAGAGTTATAATTATAATAATTTATAATTTTATTAAAAAATTATTATATGAGATGAATAGATTTGATTTTACCCGAATAGATGAAACTTCAATGTATGAGTACATGAAGAATGTCATTTATAAATAACGAAAAATCAAAATCACATAATATCAATATAAGACTCAATTTAATTAAAGAGATAACATAATATCAATATTAGACTCAACGAAAGGAGACAATCTAGGTTAAATTATTTTGAATACAAACAAGCTAACATAACAATTACTATTTTCTTTTTTTTCAAATAATTTTATATTATTGTAATTTTATAATAAGATAATAATATTATTAAGTTTTTTTAAAAAGAAAAAGATAGAATAACACGAAAACATACAAGTTTGGAGATTGAATCAAAATGTTATATGTAGAAAGTTGATAAATTAAATTATGCTATTATAAATTCTTTATAGAAGTGAAAGGATTTAATAAATCAAAAAATATAAAAATATTAGAACACTACTATTAAAAATAAAAAAAATTACCAAAAGGGAAAAATTCATGACTAAGTAAAAGGAAAAAAATTGAAACAAATTCCTACTGTCGAAAAGGAAAAGAAAAGGAAAAAATTTCCAAATCAAAAAGGGGAAAAAATTTCGTTCTTTTTTTTTTAAAAAAATTACTTTAAGATTTACACTATAAATAGAGTATGTCACAAGTAAAAAACTCTAATATAATAAAATAAAATTTGATTTATTTTTACTATCAAGAAGGAAAAGAAACTTGGTGATTTTTTTGTTTTAAAAAAATTACACTAGAAGTAGAATTATGTCATAAATAGAAAACCTAATATAATAAAATAAAGTTATGAAAATAATTAAAACTTAATAAATTTAAATAATAATTATATAAAAATAGTAAATGACAATTTTGTCTATTGCAATATCTTTTAATAAAGGGTAAAGTTCAATCAATATTTTAAAGGACTTTCTACTTTTAATATAACAAAATAAATAAAGAGACTTAGAGGCATGCTGATGTGGCATGCCTCCATGGCCTCCATTCCCATTTTTTTTTGTGATTTTTTGACTATTTTCTCATTTTTGTAAATTATTTTATTAACTCATTTATTTAATTGTTGTTGTTATTTAATGTTATCTAATTAAATGATTTAATCTAATAAGCAATCGGTATCACTCTTATTATAAGTGAGAAGTCAAAAAGCAAAAAGTTAGATTACCATTTTCTCCTCCACTAAATTAAAATATAATTAAGTATATAATTAAATATTAATATTTACATATCATATTATATTTATATATTTATTATTATATAACTGGGAAGCAAAAAAGTGAAAAGTTAAAATAAATAAATAAATAATAATAAATAAATATAAACAATAAATAATAATAATAATGACAATAAATAAATAAATAAATAATAATAATATATATAAATAATAATTAATTAATAAATAATAGTAATAAATAAATAAATAATATTAATACTACATAAGTGGGAATTCAAAAAAGTGAAAAAATAAACATTGAAAGACTAATATATCTTCAAATCATATTTACATATTAAATATTGAACAACCATTTTACTCCTTCAATCTAAAATTATTTCTATAATATTTTATATACCAACCAAGAAAGGTGTTATATATATATATATGTATATATAAGGAGGTTATGGTATGCTGGATGTGGCATGCTGATGTGACCAATGATTTCTTTGAGTATTTTCCTCTATTTTAAAATTTTATACCAATATCATATATTTCATTTCCATAGCATAGAAAATAAAGTAAACAATTGTCATGAATAATTAAAATGTACCTAATGCAATAAAAATTATATATATAAATTAACTAAAATTAGTAATTAATTTTAGTGGTACAAAAATTATATATTGGGGTATATATTGCTTAACTCATTCATAATAATATAATAATTTAAATAATATTTAGTTAAAATTATAATTGTATATTATATATATATATATATATATATATATATATTCACAAACATTCCTAATTAGTTTTGAATAGTTGGTGTTTGGTATTTAAAAATATTTGCCGTATAGATAATAGTAGGTGACTTATCTCGCGCTTTAAACAATATACATTAGTAATTTTATAATAATCAAATATTATTATAACGTTATTACAATTATTAAAAAAACAATAATAATACAAAAATTATTTAAAATTATTAAATTTTTAATATATTATTATTGTATTTTATAATTTTTTTATAAAGTCTTTTTTATACTTTAGAATATTTTTATTCTATTTTTGCGTGAGTTTTAGTTTTCATAAATTTTTTAATTTTATACATTTAAGATGTGTATCATAAATATCAATTTTTTCATATCATTGGAGAATTAAATATTAGTTCTCTCATAATTTGTTACTTATTTAACATTTAAAAGGGAATTAAATGTAGAAGAATGAAATAACAAAATGCACACAATTAAATACATTAATTCAAAATTCACAAATGACATTATACGTATGTTCTTTTTATATTTTTAGCATTTACGTCATTCTTTAACATAAATTGATTAGTTTGAAAATATTTTAGATTTTTTCTTAGTAGTTTAAACAAAGCAAAGAATATTAATAAATGAGTAATGAGGAATTGGTCAAGAAAGAAAGTAATTTTATTTTATTTTTTTTACAAAATTAATAAGAAGTAAAAGAAGATCGCATGATCTTGGAGATACCATTCTTGGTCAAGAATACCGGTTTCGAAGAGTAAGGAATATGAGGGGGGAAAAAGAAAGAAAGAAAGTATGTATTATGATTTATAATTTATGATATATTTTGTTAAATATTTAAATTACATCTTGAAGAAGAATTAATATACATATAAGATAAAGGTTAGATCGTAAATATTTTAAAAATAGAAAAACCATGATACTAGATAAAAGAGTAATTAAATCTAGAATTATTGTTGATGCTATCGAATGGCGAAAAATATTTTAATTTTTTATTATTTTTTATAAATAAGAAGGAAATATAAAATATTGATATTTAGAACATGCTGAAATATTCAATTTTTCAAAGAAATTGCTTTTTTTTTAAAAATATTTGCAAGAATATATATATATAACAAGACAAACTTGAAAAATATCGTATGAAATTATACGATCAAGATCATTATAAAAGTAATTATAAAGAATAATTCTTGAAAATTGAAGTACATTCGTTAATGCATTTTATTGGCATGTGATCTTTAAAACTTTTTGAAAAAAACCGAACCCAACCAAATTAAAAAAATCTAAAAAAATAAAAAAAAACACTATAAATTAAAATTTTCAAAAATTAATAAATATAAAATATTTTATTTTTTTTGTTTTTTAAAAATTAAATTTTAAAATTTTTCATAAAATTAGTAGAAAAATAAAGGTGAACTACCTTGATTGTTTTAAGAAATGTAAATAATTGTTATTAATTATACGGAGAAATTGAAGAAGCAAAAATTAATAAATGAAAAAGAGAACAAATAAAAGGGAGAATCTAGAATAATGTTCGAGTGAATAAAAAATGTAATATTACATAATAAAAAGTATTATTAAATAAAATTAATAGAAAAAATAATTATCAAGAAAATTACAAAAAAGGTGATCTAAAAATATCAAAAGGCAATAAGAATATTTTATTTTATTTTTTTTTTAAATTTCTAAATTTTTGAAATTGAATTGAAATTGAATTGATAATTGAGGTTTTTTTATTTATTTTAATAAATATTATTAAAAAGGTTAAAATTACATGATTCTTAATTCGACATATGCAATTGAAAGATCAAAATTAAAGAGGATAATTTGTTCAATAATTGTTAAGTTAAATATCTTTTTATAACAAATTTGAAAATTATAATATAAAACATAAAAAAAATAAAAAAAATAAAAAAAATAAAAAAAATAAAAAAAATAAAAAAATTTTTAATTTAAAAATTCATAAACATAAACTTCATAATTATTTTTTTACTTTATTTATTTTTAATAAATTCGCGTTGTGCTGGATAAAATTTCTAGTATAGATATAACGAAGGTATGCATAAGACGATGCGACACTTCTCATGACCTAGAAAAATATTTATTTTTTCTCCTTTTTTTGATACTTTTCTATTTTTTCTTATTTATGTATCATGTTAAAAAACTTGCAATCACTTCTTTAATTATACATATTATATATACTACATTAAAAGAATATATATATCTTTGATCAAGAATTCTAATTTTTTTTTTTTTTTTTTTTTTTTTTTTTATTTTATTTATTCATTTTTTAAAATATTTTTTCTATTTTTTAATTTTGATGTTACAAAGAAAATCTCTGCAGCCACCCTTTTAATATATTATATATACTACATTAAAAGAAGAATATATACATATATATATATATATATTTGATCAAGAAATCCAGTTATCTTTTATCTTCTTTTTTTGCTTTTCCCTTTTGTTTTATTTATTCATTTTTTTTGGCTTTTTCCTCCCATTCTCCTTTCTAATTTTTTTATTTTATCTTTTGAATTAAAATATATTTTTTATGATTTTATGAAAAAATATTAAATTTATTTTGTGTCATGTTACCAATCTCAAAAGTCACTTATTTAATCCTCTTTAATCACACTCAATCGCTTTTCTTTTTTTTTTTTTTTTTTTTTTTTTCTGTAATCCTCTTAATAATAATTCTCTATGATCATCCTCTTAATTATATATATATATATATATATATATATATATATATATATATATATATATATAATTCATTTTTAATTAAAATCAAAACCAAACAAATTTTGAATTTAAAAATATTATTTATTAAAAAGTCATCCTTATTAATCATAACTTTTCATCTTATAACATCTACTCTTAATTAGAATTAGTAATATCCATCTCCTAAATTTTATGTTTATAACTTCGTTTATTTAATGGACAAGTTTATGACACATTAAAATCTCTCCAAATTATTTTGAGTTGTAACTTTGAGTGCAAGAGCTACCGACAAGAGCATTTAATTTTAACTTAGTCAATAGAAATGAATAAAAATCTTAAAATGTGAGTTTACTTTTTAAAAATAATAATTTGTTATATTGCAATGTAGTTCATCTTTCCCATTTAATTCTTAACCATCATGTTCTTTAAAATTTTCATTTGCTTAGTTATTTTTTTTCCTTAAAATTAATAAGAAGTAAAAGAAGATCAGTATAATCTTGGGGATACCATTCCTGGACAAGGATACTAATTTCTGAAGAGTATGAAGATGAGAAAGAAAAATAAAGAAAAAAGTATGTATTATGATTTATAATTTATGATATATGTTGTTAAATATCTAAATTATATCTTGAAAAAGAATTAATATACATATAAATTAAAGGTTAGATCATAAATATTTTAAAAATAGAAAAACCATGATAATAAAAAAGTAATAGTAATTAAATCTAGAATTATTGTTGATGCTACCTAATGAGGACAAATGTTTAATTTTTTAATTTTTTATGAATAAGAAGGATGATATAAAATATTGATATTTAGAACATGCTGAAATATTCAATTTTTCAATATTTTAAAAAAAAAAAGTTGCAAGAATATATATATATAACAAGACAAACTTGAAAAATATCGTATGAAATTATACAATCAAGGTGATTCATAAAAATAATTATAAAGAATAATTCTCGAGAAATATTGAAGTACATTCGTTATCACATTTTATTGACATGTGATCTTTAAAGCTTTTAAAAATTATGAAAAATAATTGATTATAATAAAAATTATTTATGAAGTTATTTTTAAAATTTTAATATAGTTTTATTTAATTAATTTCATAAATCTAGAATATAAGATTTAATAATTTAAAATTAAATTTTAAAATTTAATTTAAGATTTGAAATTAAAATTAGTAGAAAAATAAAGGTGAACTACCTTGATTGTTTTAAGAAATGTAAATAATTGTTATTAATTATACGGAGAAATTGAAGAAGAAAATGACAAATGATACAAATAGAACTAAAAAGGAGAATCGAGAAATAATTTTTGAGTGAATACAAAAAAATATAAGATTACATAATAAAAAGTATTAATAAAATAAAATTAATAGAAAAAAATAATTATCAAGAAAATAACAAAAGAAAAAAAAAATGTGATCTAAAAAATATCAAAAGGCAATAAATATATCTTGTTTTCATTTTTCTTATTTAAATTTCTTAAATTTGTGAAACTATTTTAATTTAAAATATTTACTAGAAATATTAAGAAAATAATTAAGACTAATAGGTTAAAATTACATCATTTTTAATTTGACATATGCAATTGAAAGATCAAAATTAAAGAGGATAATCTGTTCAACAATTGTTAAGTTAAATTTCTTTTATTGTTTGATATCATTCTTTACACATGAAAATATAGAAAATAAAATATTTTATTTTTTTTAGTTTTTTTATATTTTTTATTAAAAGTTTTTAACAAATAATTATTTTATTATAATTTATTTATATTTTAATAATTAAGTGGCTGACAAATTTTCTAGTATAGATATAAAAGGTATATAGACAGATGATGTGACACCTCTCTATGGCCTAGAAATATATTTATTTTTTCTCCGTTTTTTGATATATTTTTATATTTTTTCTTATTTATGTATCATGTTAAAACTCAAAAGTCACTTTAATTATACATAATAAATATAATACATGAAAGGAATATATATATATATATATATATGATCAAGAACTCAGCTATCTTTTCTCTTCTTTTTTTGTTTTTCCCTTTATTCTATTTATTCATTTTTTTTTGGCTTTTTTCCTCCCTTTCTCCTTTCTAAATTTTTGATTTTATGAAAAAAAAAATTATATTTATTTTGTGTCATGTTAGTAATCTCAAAAGTCAGTTATGTAATCCTCTTAATCACACCTCAATCCTTTCCTTTTTTTTATTTTTTATTCTTTAATCCTCTTAATAATAATTTATATGATCATCCTCTTAATAATATATATATATATATATATATATATATATATATATATATATATATATATATATATATATATATTATATATAGGGAAGGATATATATATGATTCTATTTTTAGTTTTTCTCATTGTTTAAAATTTTACTCTCATTTTTTTTAAACAATTATTATTTATTAAAAAGTCATCCTTATTAATCATAACTTTTCATCTTCATAACACATACTCTTAATTAGTATTAGTAATATCCATCTCCCAAATTTTTATGTTTATAACTTGGGTTATTTAATGGACAAATTTATGACACATTAAAATCACCTAAATACAACCTGCTTTGAGTTGTACTAGCTATGTTATATTTTGTAGTGCAGCCACCGACAAGAGCATTTGATTTTAATTAGTCAAGGGAATGAATAAAAAATTCTTGAAATGTGAGTTTACTTTTTTTTTTAAAATATTTAATTATGTTATATTGCAATGTAGTTCATCTTTCCCATTTTAATTTCTTGCATCATGTTCTTTAAAATTTCCATTTGCTTAGTTATTTTTTTCTTGTTCTTTTTCTTGATGATGTTGCACCCTTGGTTCTCCGACCATAGTGTTTTCAAATGTGTAAGCACGCCTGGAAATGTTTCAACTGCATGATGCTTAAGAAAGTACGTATGTGTCCTTTTACAATTATGTGGATCAATTTTTAATAAGTCTATTGAGAACATTAGAATATAAATTATTTTATAATTTTCAGAATATTATCTAATTCACAGAAAAATTATTTATTGACGTATAAAAATGTAGGCCTCAAGATTTTTATTTTATTTTTGGTAAAGTATTCAATATTTTTAGATATCATAGATCATTACAATCATTGTCTGTTTGTATCCTTTAAAATTACAACCAAAAGTACAAAAATATTGGGTTAGATAAAAATAATTTAGTAATATTGTTTGTCTTTCTCTCCTCACTTTCTTCTTCAAGAATACCAGTTTCAAGAAAGAATATGAGAAAGAAAACAGTATTGTTTTTGATTTATAATTTATGATAAATTTGTTAAATATCTAAATTATATCTTGAAGAAGAATTAATATACATATAAGATAAAATGTTAGATCGTAAATCATTTAAAAGTAGAAAAGACTATGATAATTAGATTTAAAAGTAATTAAACTTAAAAATTATTGTTGATGCTACTCGAATTGCAATAAATGTTTTAATTTTTTTGAATGTTGAAGGATGATAGAATATTGATATTTGACTTTCTAAATTTATAAGGCTTCTTTATGTAAAAAATATTTGCAAGAATGTATAGTTATACATCCAAGATCATTCATAAAAGCAAAATTATAAATAATAATTCTCGAGAAACATTAGAGTACATTCGTTAATATATTTTATTGACATGTGATCTTTAAAAATTTTGGGAAAAAATATGAAAAAATCAATTTAATCAAAATTATTTATGAAGTTATTTTTAAAATTTTAATATAGCAATAAATCATGAAAAATATTTTTAAAAAATTAATTAAAAAATTTATTTTTGAAAATTTTCATAAATTAGTAAAAAAAGAAAAGTGAATTACCTTGATTATTTTAAGAAACGTAAATAATTGTTATTAATTATGCGGAAGAATTGTATAAAAATTAATAAATGAAAAAGAGAAAAATAAAGGGAGAACCGAGAAATAATGTTCGTGTGAATACAAAAATATAAGATTACATAATAAAAAGTATTATTAAAATAAAATTAATAGAAAAATTGGATTATATATATATATATATATATATATATATATATATATATATATATATATATATAAAAAAATTAAAAAAATTAAAAAAATTAAAAAAATTAAAAATATTTTTAATTTAAAATATTTACTAGAAATATTAAGAAAATAATTAAGATCAATAGGTTAAAATTACATGATTCTTAATTTGACATATGCAATTGGAAGATCAAAATTAAAGAGGATCATTTGTTCAATAATTGTTGTTAAATTTTTTTATTGTTTGTCATCAATTTTACACATGAAAATAGAGAAAAAAATAAAATTAATTATTGTGTAAAATTTATATTTTTTATTAGAATTTTAACAATAATTATTTTATTTTATTTTTTTAATAACCACGCGAAGCGCGGATAAATTTCCTAGTTTTAGAATTAAAGATGATCAACTCCCCTTTTTATGCACCTTATAATTATGATCGAACTAGATTATTTATATTTATATATTATTAAAAAAAAAAGAATAGGAAGTATGAGATTAAGTGAAGTGGTGTACTGAAAATTAATCACTCAATATTCTTATAATAATTTTTTTTCATATGATTATATTATGATAAAATACTATAGAAAAAAAGTTAAACCAAATAGTATCAGAAATAGTTTAAATATACCTCGTACTAACCAAAAATAGTTTAAATATACCCACCGTTATACTTTGGGTCAAAATATACTCCTCCCGTTATACTTGGTTCAAATATACCCTTCTCATCATACTTTGACACAAATTTGTCCTTAACTTTAACAGAGGGATACATGTCAAACTCATTATCAAAATGACCCTGGCCCCTATTTTTAAATACTCATTTTTATAGTATCGTAAATAAGGTGATGTATTTTAACTTAAATCAAATACTATAGAAAAAAGTTAATATAACTACAATATATAGATTAAAATATTTTCATAATACATCAGCGACAAATACCAACATATAATATTTGCATTTAACTAATTATAATTTTTTATTTTTTTTATTTTTTTTATTTTTTTTATTTTTTTTATTTTTTTTATTTTTTTTATTTTTTTTGTATTTTAAATTTAAATAAGAAATTGCTATACTTAAATTAATATGTTTATAACATAAATTAGAATATGTCCTATAATACATCAGCAATACATACTTAGAATGTAATGCTTGCATTTAACTAATTATAATCAATTAATTAATATTACTATACATAGAAAGATTGTGAACATTTATTGCTAAGAACTAATTATGACGTGATGTATTTAAATTTTAAATCAGATACTACTATAAAAAGTTAATATTATTTATAATATTGATTAGAATATTTCCTATAATACATCAATAGCACATAATTTTAGACATAATATTTGTATTTAACTAATTATAATTAATTAATTAGTATTACTATACACAAAATATTGTAAAATTTTATTACTTAAAACTAATTATTTCGTGATGTATTTGAATTTAAATTTAGATACTGTTATTTCTAAATTAATGTGATTTAAGCAACATAGATTAGAATATTTCTTATAATACATCACCATCGCATATTTAGAACACAATACTTGTATTTTTAAACTTAATTATAAATACCAATTACCATTACTATATAAGTAAATATTGCAAAAATTTATTGCTTAAACCAATTTTGACGTGATAATCTAATTACAAGAATTTGTGTAGCAAATACAAAGAATTCTACGCATATATATATATCTCAGAAATTAATATTTGAGTAGCAATTACGCGATATATATAAAAATAAAGATTACGTGACCAACAATCATTCTAAACTTAAAATACCCTATGAAAAATTCTATATATTATTTAGTTCGATTCTAAGATTATGCCACTTGATTATGGTGAAAATCAATTAACTGTACTTGAATTTATTTAATAATTATAATGTATGTCAACTGTTAAATATATTTCAAATGAGTACTCCTTCACAAGGAAAGATTGTGAAAATTTATTGATAAGAACTAATTATGGAATGACATATTTGAATTATTTATAATGTAAATTAGAATATTTTCTATAATTTATACATAGCGGCGTATAATTTTTAGAAGCAATTAGTATAATATATACAAAGAAAATCATGTCATAATTAGAGCAATTCTAATAGGAAATGTTCCTATAAAATATTCTATATATTTAGGAGGATTTTTTCAATATGCACACGATAATATATATATAGAGAAACCTTGAAGCCATTACCTTTTTCAATAAAATCCTTCAAATAAAAATCTACTAAATTATCGTTTGAAAAAGAATATCGTCTTGAATTGCGCTGGCACCGACGTTTCACCGGTGATAGTTAATTTGGATTTTTAAAATAAAATTGGTCCAAAAAGTATATCAATGAATCATTTGACCAAATCCAAATCCAGATCCGTATCCGAAGTAGAAGAGGAAGGAAGAGGAATCGAAAGACGAAGCCGAGCCGAGCGATGACGGCAGCGCGAGGGATGACCTTCTTCTCAACTCTATTAGTTAGAAGATATGCTTCATTATAAGCATACACATTTTCCTTTTCCCTACTAATGGGATAAAGTTCCTTTTACAAAAAGAACTTAAAGAAATTTTAAAATACTCTTTCCTCCAGTTTATTTCCTCTTCTAATTCACACCATCACTTAACTCCAAGAATCCCCCACATGAATGGGGAATGACTATATAAAAACTTCATATGCATGTGAAAAACTCCGTGTGATTCGTAAGCAAGAATCAATTGCATATGGATAAGTGAGCTCTCTTGAACTTTCATAGTGAACATATATCGGATATACTCGGTCAATCGGTAGATTTGATATCTTTGAACCGTCGAGTTTTGATGTATACCTAGATAACATAAGTCACATAATTAATCCTTTAACCGTCTTAGGTTCTCATTGTTTTGTCTGCTTTCAGCCATGAACACAACTCGATTTCGGTAATTGCATAGAGAATTGACCTAACATAATTCTCCTTGAAGCGACTTATACTACATTTATATAGGTGATTCCTAAATGTGTTATACCGCATATACACCATTTGACATACCCCATGTCAAACTTATAAATCATTAAAGATCCTTTAATTCTTTGTCCTTGTTATCGAACATTGTCTATCACAAGAATGGACCAAAAGTTATTTTGACAATGTTGAACCATCATCAATGACTTTGTTTGATCTCCTTGAACCTAGTTCTTGAGGATCTTCGCATTCTAGGTAGAGTTACCGCCACGATGACTTGTCCTAGTCCATAGTCCCATTCCCTTCGATGATCTTTCAACCGCCTCTAGTTAGGCCTTTGTAAGTGGATCCTACACATTATCTCTTGACTTAATGTAGTCAATTGTGATAATTCCACTAGAGAGTAGTTGTTCAATGCTGTTATGTCTCCGTCGTATGTGATGAGAATTCCCGTTATAAGACATATAATTTCCTGCCCTTCGGATTACCACTTGGCTATCGCTATGTATACATATTGATGCCAACGGAGCCTTGGCGTAATGGAAATGCCTTAGGAAATTCCCCGAGCCATTCACCTTCTTCACCAACCCCGTCTAAAGCTATGAATTCAGACTCCATTGTAGAGCGAGCAATACATGTTTGTTTGGATGACTTCCAAGGCACTGCTCCTCCACTAATGGTAAACACATCTACTTGTGGATTTTATTTCATGATTCCGTATCCAATTTGCATCACAATATCCTTCAACAACCGCTGGATACTTGTTGTAACGCAAAACAAAATTTTGAGTATGTTTTAAATACACCAAAACTCATTTCTATACGCCATCTAATTTTCTGATGATTGCTCGTGTATCGACTAAGTTTACTTATCGCACAAGCAATATCTCGGTCATGTACGGTTCATGACGATATCGACTTTCCAATACTCTTACATAGTTCAATTGGGAATTTACTTTCACCTTTGTTTTTTGAAAGAGCAAGATTCAAATAACAATTAGTGTCTTGCAATTTTGAAATCCAAATACTTAAATTTTTTCATATTACTTGGATATAATGAGACCGAGACAATGCTAGACCTTCAGAGTTTTATGGATCTTAATTACCAATATCAAGTCAACAATCAATCTTTCTATCTCAAACTTACAAGCAACCATACGCTTGGTAGCATTAATGTCAGCAATGTCGTTACTCATTATCAACATGTCATCCACATATAGGCAAACAATGATTACTTGATTTTGAGTGTTTCTAATGTAAACACATTTATCACACTCATTAATCTTGAAATCATTTGACAACATAGTTTGGTCAACTTTGCATGCCATTGTTTGGGTGCTTGTTTTAGTCTCTGAGATATGACTTTACAAGTCGGCACACCTTATTTTCATTTGCAGGAACTACAAATCCTTCAAGTTGTTCCATGTAAATTTCTTCCTCTAAATTCTCTATTTAAGAAGGCTTTTCTCACATTCATTTGATGGATTTCAGGACCGTATACGGCGACTAATGCTATTAACACCCGAATGGATATAATTTTGGTTACCGGCGAGTACGTATCAAAGTAATCAAGACCTTTCTTTGATAAACCTTTACTACAAGTCTTTCTTTGTATTTGTCATCAATGCCATCATCTTTATTTTTTTTTTTGAAAATCCATTTACAACCTAATGGTTTGTTCCCTGGAGAAAGGTCAACCAATTCCCATGTATGGTTATTCATTATGAATTCAATTTCACTATTCTGCTTCCGAAGAAGTTATAGCTTCTTGAAAAGTTTGAGGCTCATTTTCTACCAAAAATGTTAGAGTAAATCTGGTCCAAAGGAAGTAGTAGTCCTTTGACGTTTGCTACGCTCTTGGATTCTCCTCATTAGGAACACTTTCCTTTGTTCCTTCCCGAGGTCGTTTAGATCCTTCTAGACAACTCACAATTCATTTATATGGATATATATTTTCAAAGAATTTAGCATTTTCTGAATTCCATTACCGTATTAACATGAATTTTAGAATTTTCTGATTTATGAATTAGAAATCGATATGCTTTACTACTTTAGCATATCCTATGAAAACAAAATCAACTGCTTTAGGTCTTATCTAACCCTTCGGGTTTAGTAACTTGCACTTTAGCCAAACAATCCCACGCTTTACGTATTTAAGGCTAGACTTCTTTCTTCTTTTCAAAGTGGAATATTTAGCTTTGCTGTGGGGCACTCAGATTGAGTAGACACAATAGAAGATAGTTTCCCTCACAAGTTCTAGGGTAAAACCATAACTTATCAATAGAGCATTCATCATCTCTTTTAATGTTTTGTTTTCCTTTCACAATCCCATTAGATTGTGGCAGGAAAAAGGGCAGTTGTCTGATGAATAATGCCATATCTAAACATATTTCTTGAAAAGGAGATTCATTCTTCGCCCCATCACTCCTTATCATTTTGATGTTTTTGTTGTTGTGTTTCAACTTCACTTTTATATTGCCTGAATATTTCAAGTGCTTCGTCTTTACTTTTGAGTAAGTAAACATAGCAGTATCGCGTACTATCATCAATAAAAGCAGGAAATACTTCTTTCCACTGCGAGATGGCATTGATTTCATGTCACAATATGTCTGTGTGAATTAAGTCTTAGGACTTGGAATTCCTTTCAACCGACTTATAAGGATGTTTAACATACTTAGATTTAACACAGATTTAACATTTTGATTGATTGCATTCAAACTTTGGCAATAATTCCAAATTGATCATTTTTCGCAAGGTTTTATAATTGACATGTCCCAAACGGGAATGCACAAATCATTTGACTCAATCAAGTAAGAAGAAGCTGTAATTTTATTGCTTTCAACAACAATTATATTCAATTTGGAAAAGGTCCTCGTTAGATAACCTTTTCCTACATACACACATCATTCTTACTTGTTTATAGTATGATTTGAAACAAGAACGCACTTAAATCCGTTCTTTATGAGAAGACCTACAGAAACTAAGTTCTTTCTCATTTCTGGAATATGACAAACATTATTGAGAGTCACCAACTTGCCGGATGTCATTTTCGTAAATACTTTTTCATAGCCTTCAATCTTGGATGTTGAAGAGTTTCCCATATTTATAGTCTCATTGGGTCCAACAGAGGCATAGGAAGCAAATGCTTCTCTGACAGCACAAACATGTCGAGTGGCTCTAGAGGCAAGCCACCAATCTGTGGGGCTTCCCACTAGGTTGCATTCGTGACACCATAACACATAAGTCATCAATCTCCATGGTTTCTCAACCATGTTAGCTTGTCCCTTTTGCTTCCTTTATTTGGAGCACGACATTCAGCAGCTTTGTGTCCAATCTTTCCACAGTTGTGACAGTTTCCTTGAATTTCTTCTGCTAGGAAAATTCCTTTGGTACGTATGATTTTCCTCCTTTTGGAATTAGATGGAGTGTTCTCAACAATATTTGCCCCCATAATTGTTGATTTTCCCTTTACCTTCCTTTTCTTCAGCAGCTTTGCTATCTTCTCTTCGAATCTCAATCGAACGATAAGATCTTCAAGTTTCATCTCCTTGCGCTTGTGTTTCAAATACTCTTAAAGTCCCTCCATGAAGGAGGTATCTTTTCAATCATGGTTGCAACTTTAAAAGCTTCATTGATGACCAAACCTTCAATGAACAACTTATTATTATCACCATAATTAATACTTTTGACAAAGCATTAGTATGAATTTATACCTTCAGCAAGAAGATCGTGAATTATCACTTGCAGCTCTCGGACTTGTGTGATAACAGTTTGTTGTCTATCATTTTGGGAAGTCCTAAACTTGGTCATAACAAAATTTCTTTAAACTGGCATCTTCGGTTTGTACTTCTTCTAGGCATCCCAGAAGTTCTTAGAAGTCTCCATATTGCTGTATACATTATACGTATCATCCTCCAATCCGCTCGGATATAGTTCTGCACAAAAATCTGAATGCTTCCAGTCTCAATCACCAAGAACCGATCATTTTGGGAGTGGATTCGCAACTGGGATTTATCCTCACGAACTTCGCAGACAATATGGTCGATAGAAGAACATCTTCTACCGCCTACGTGAAGTCAATGCCAGAAAAATACCCAGGTTTTTCTGCTGATTGCTAAGCTGCACAAAGACGTGGTGGAGGAGATTCCACTACTTGTAGAGGCAAGTACAAAAGTTGTTCCTTGCCATATCTCTATGAACAATAACAACAAAAGTTAGCAATTGATGAAGATTCTACTTTAAATCGAAAACTTTGATAGAACTAACCGGAAAGTAATCGGTGAAGTTTCTATATATCTTCAAATCGAATTCTCAACAATCAGATTTACTTGGTGAAATTTTAAATTTTCAAACAAAGAATCACAATGAGTAAAAATCACAAGGATTTTAATCTCAACGGGAGTAGAAAGTTTGAAGATCTTAATCTCCAACAGTGAAGTAGAAAACCATAAAGGTTTTAGTCTTCAAAGCCAGAAAATAGATGAACACAGAAAATATTAACCAAAAAATAAATTCCTTAAGCTTGTTGGAAGCCTGTGTTCAAATATGTAAAATAAGAAAAGAATAATATCCGAATTCATGCTGTAATTCCACCGTGGTGTCCTTAAGCAATTTAATTTCACTATATCAGGTTTTTGGATTACTTCCTCCTTAATAAAATAGATTAACCTGTTAATGGTGTAGCAGTACCAAACACCAATAACTTCACGAACTCGAAGAATGGTAACGAATCACACAATAGACTTGATTTTGGTTTTTCAAAATATGCACGATTTTTAAATTTTCTAGCAAAAGTATCGAAAAGTATGGTCAAGAATGAAGGCAAAAGACCTTTATTTATAGCCAAAGAACTGAAGTTAATTGGTATGAAACACCTCGTATGGTGTCTGCACTCTGAATTATTACTCTTGAAAAAGAAATAATTTGGCCTCACTTGCGCCGCACGACGCTTGTCAGTGAGGATTCGTGGCCCGCCGGGTACAACGCCGTCTGGCTTGGCTGTAATCCTCAGAAAAAATTCTGGGTGCTGGCACCAATATTTCACAGGTGAAGACCCGCGGCCCGCCAGTTCAAAATAGAATCTCAAAGAAGCCCCGGCGCAGCACCGGCGAAAATGCAGGTGACAACTACTGGCTCGCCATTCCAAGGCGTACTTTCAATTGTGAGAAATGGTAGCTAATTTGGATTTTTAAAATAAATTTGTCCAAAAATATATCAATCAATCGATCATTTGACCAAATAAAAATCCAACTGAAGCCGAAGCCGAGCTGAGCGAGGGTGACCTTCTTCTCAACTCTTTAATAGTTAGAAGATATGCTTCATTATAAGCATACAAATTTTCCCTTTTCCCTACTAATGGGACAAAGTTCCTTTACAAAAGGAAACTTAAAGGAAATTTCAAAATACTCTTCCCTCCAATTTATTTCCTCCATTTTCCAATCTGCTGACCCATCACTAACTGCAATATTGACTTTATCAATGAGATATCTCCAAACAAAAATAAAATGATGTTTGAAAGTTCATTTATCCGATTACGGACGATTCCTGATTATGAAAAGATAGATAATTCAATTTCTCAATATTAATTTTTTTAATTTTTTTAATTTTTTTAATTTTTTTATATTTATTGAAAAAAAAGGATTAATTAGTTAACAGATACTTATTATATATAAACATAAATATTAAATTCTTGTAGGGAGATCATATCCACGCAACTATGGGTAGGTATGTTATCCGCATGTTCAGAAAGCAAAATAAAATGAGTTGAGAATATATACCTATGAAAAAGAAAATTATTGGCCCAAATAGCGTGAAATATAAGACTTTGTTCATACTTTAACGTAGTTTTTTTAAAACGTGAGAGGTAAATCTTCAAGTTTATCGTGTGAAAAGCAATTTTAGTTGTAGTTTTTACTATATGTGTTTATATTATACTTTTAAAATGATTATTGGTGTTTTAATTGAGTATCACTCCTTTGCATCATTAGCTTAATAGTTTTAGAGCAGATGATTTTCTATTTAGTAGTTCTCTTTATATTACATGTAGAGGTTCTGTTAAACTTTACTAAAGGCGTAATTTGTTATTAATATCCATCGTATGTTTTACCGCATTTAATATTACTTCTGGTTTTTTTTTAGGGAGTTCTAATGTCGTTGGTGATGATGCATATTCATTGGTATTCAATACTATTTTTGATAAAATGGTCCTGTTTAAAGTGGCTGTTTAGAGCTCCAATAATAAGGTGCATAATGAAGTTTATATTGTTCATAAGATTAGAAATGATGAAGATCTTATCAAACAGTTCAATTCTCCCCGTGAAGATATATTTGCAGTATGTTTTAGTGTATACATATCACACGACACACTATTTATGTTGTTGGATGTTAAATTATAGATTACAGTACAATTGCTACTACAATAATATTATCATCTTATAGAATCCATATATCAAATGTGAATAGATCGCAGATGAAGATAAGGAGATCACGATGATTTCATTATTACCCTTTCTATCATTTTAAAAATCACAATAGTTTTTTATGTAGTTTACTTTTGCAAACAACTCAATTATGGCGTGGGCTGCATTTGAATTAAATCAGATATCGCTATGAAAATAATATAATTTAGTATATAGATTAGAATCATACACAGAATTGAATAGTACCAAGAATGCATAAAATAGCAAGATATCCATTAGGTTTTGATCGACTTTGTATTAATGTTTTTATCATTTTATCATTGTTTTGACATCTCTTAGTTATTCAAATTTTCAAGTGTCAAATTAGTAATTGTGTCAAAAGTTATAGTTATTTTGTTTCTTCATTTAGTTTTAACTAAGAGATGATTTATAATGGATTAACTTTTATAAGTTATTCGACAAATTTGGTAATTTTGCAAGTTCAAGTTATTCTTTCGATTTATATTTTTTATGATTTTTTCTTAAATGCTATCCGCGCATTGCATTGAATTGACAAAGGAATTACTTGTTCTTTTGAATTGAATGAGGGCAAATTGTTCTTTGAATTGAATTAAAAGCATGATTTGATTAGATTTTAAATTATTTTTTAATTTTTAAAAGTATTTGACAAAGTTGAAAATTACTTTTAAAATGATTTAAAAGAAGCAAAAAATTACAAGTTGGGAATTTTTTTAATTTTTTTTTTTTACCTTTTAAGCATTTTTACTTTTAAAACTATTTTTTAAAAGCTAAATTCAAATGAGCTCCAAGTCCTATTCCAAATAGACCAGTTTTGACATCCGTTAAATTTGGGCAATTCTGGGTGAATGCCTGTATTTAGAGTTGGTCCTTAAATTTTGCCCCTCAAAATTGCTGGTCTTAATTTTTATCCTTCGCAACTTTTACATAAAAATGAAATGACAATAATAACCTTGATATAAAAACATATATAGTCTAGAACACATATTAATTTTCCCATAACAAACTTCGCGTATTCTCTGACCGCTCTTCATCAGCAACAACAAGCTACCTTCTTCGGCTAACTTTGCACCGCCGGCATCACCGCCGCCGAGATGTTGTTTATTAAAATTACGTTTCGAAAAGATAAATATAAAAATTTCCATGTATTCAAAAACTAAATCACAATTAAAATATAAAAATTATTATACACCGGATCATATCTAAATGCTGTAATTGATTATCTACAGTTGAAAATACAACATTATTGAATAAATATTAGGCGTTGTCGAGTTTCTTAACGTGATTTGATTTACCTAGATAATTAACTTTAACCACTAAAATTGTGCCTTCTCGGAGTAAATTCATACCGAGTTTGTACATTGTGGCATAACTTGTAGCTCGCCACAATCCTAGTTTTTGCGGTATGATTGCTTAATACTTTTTCTATGCATTACTAAGTGCATTTCATATCTTAGGACTTACGTCATAACTTGAGACCCACATTGTGCCTTTTGGACATGTTTTCTTTTTCTTTTCCAATGCAATAAGTTCCGCACATGTGTAACTTATACCCCCCTGCCACCTATACAAAGGTTTTCTTTTGGCATGATTTTTTGGAAATTAATGTATTTCGTAAAAAATAACTTATGCCTTCCGTTATAAATTGAGCATTTGGGGCATGATTTTTTTAATCAATGCAATATATTTTCAAAAACTCTTGAACTTGCGCATTCTGTCACAACTTGTGGCATGATTTCTTAGGCTTTTTTCTATGAATAACTGTGTGCATTCTATAACTTATGCCTTATGTCATGACTTGTGACCCAGATTGTTCATTCTGGGCATGATTTGCTTTTTTTCCTTACGAATGTAATAAATTACGCATCTATAACTTATGCCAATTGTGACCTATATTGTGCCTTTTGGGAATAATTTATTTTTCTCTTTAAATGTGTAATATATTCCGCACAAAATAACTTATGCCTTCCATCATAACTTGAGAATTTGGGGCAAGATTTCTTTTTATAAATACAATTATTTCAAAAACTTGAACTTGCGCCCTTCTACCACAACTCTGTGGCTTTTGCGGCATGATTTCTTATGCCTTTTCTATGAATAACTTTGTGCATTCTATAACTTACACCTCACGTATAACTTGTGACCCAGATTGTGCCTTCTTGGCACGATTTGCTTTTTTTTCTTCTTCTACGAATGCACAAGTTGCGGCGTTTGTAACTTATGCCCCTTGTAACCTATATTATGTCTTTTTGGGAATAATTTTTCTCTTTTAAATGCAATATATTTTGGACAAAAATAACTTATGCTTTCCGTCATAATCTGAGTATTTGGGGCAAGATTTCTTTTTATAAATACAATAATCCTTCAAAATCTAGAAGTTGCACCTTCTTCTACAACTTGTGGCTTTTAAGTGCATGATTTCTTATGCCTTTTTTTCACAATACGCTGTGTGCATTGCACAAGTTGTGCATTCTTCCACAACTTGTGACTTATATTTGCGCCTTTGAGCATAATTTTTTATTTTAATAAACGCACATTTCACTAGAAAACAACTTATGCCTTCTGTCATAACTTGAGCATTTGGGGCACAATTTCTTTTTTGAATGCAATAACTTTCTACCATTTTATAAGTTATGCCTTTTGACATAAATTGTGCATTTTGATTTCAAACAAAAATATCGTTGTTTCTTGACAACTAAATCTTTTTTATGCAGGGATTTTAACTATGACAACAACCGCATATATATAGATTTAAATGACAAATAGAATACAAAGTACAAGTATGTAGATCATGAGACAAAACTATTTTTTGTCAAAGATAGTGTGACCTTCGGAGTATTTAGGCAGCAAAGGCTGGATTCATACTACGTAAGCAAACATATGGTTTGACACTCACGAGAAAACATCCAAAGGAATGCGATAACAAATAATGACGAGCTTAACACTTGCATGCATTTGGTTAAAAACATCAGTCGTTTCAAGAATTTCCATTTCATACTAGATTATATTACAAGTGAGGTGTAGCGGCTCACATTGCGTACAAATAATAACAATATTGTACAACGTAGTGCCAGAGCAAGTAGAAGAAATTGATGCACAAGAACAAATCTACCCTACTTATAAAGAAAACAGAGATGCAATTAGCACTTCTAATGGGGGACTCCCTTACCACACTCGACAACTGAAATTTCATTAGATATTGAACATCTCACACCCAACACAACACTAAAAGATCTGAAAGAATGTACATTCAATGACATGCGAGTTGACATTATTAAAGAGGATTCCATAGTCCAGTACTTTAGAGTCTTTGCAAAGAAAACTCAATGGAAGTTCAAATAATGGACACACTCAAGGATAGTCATCAAATGTTAAAAAGACAATGAAGCGGAAGAGAGTCGAAATCGAGACAATAATTTTGACACCAAGCGCATCACTGGATGAGGTACATTTGGGAGCTGTTTTAAAAAAAAAGGATGATGTTAAGAAGCATAAGTAATATCGTAATCACACTTTATCAATAGTATAGGGGAAAATCATGAAAAAGGAGTTTTACATAGGTGTCTTAATAAGAACTGCATTTGATGATTCCACAGTTCAAAGTTGAAGAATTTAGAACTTTCCAAAGTAGTTAAATTTGAAAGAAGACACACCTGCTCAATTGACTTCATCACCTCTTACATGAGGAAAGCCGCGACATCAAGGGTCATCATATGTGACTACATAACAGAGATTGTAACAATGATTACACTCAACAAAAGATACTCCTAAATTTATTTGAGCAAATGAGAAGGCAGGTACGATCGTACATTGGTTACCACAAGACATGACGTTTTATGCAACATGCTTATGATTTAATTAGAGGGAGCCCAAAAAATAACTATAAGATGCTGCTAAATACCTTCTCATGATGAAGGAGAGAAATCCCGAAACACATATAAATTTAAATTGGGCTGATGATGACAAATTTTTATATTCCTTTTTCGCTTATGGGGTGTCAATTGATGGCTGGACATATTCCAGACCAATAATAGTGGTGGATGCAACATTCTTGAAGCCAAAATATCGTCAAGGCAGGCTGCTCATAGCAAAGAGCAAAAGATGGAAACAATAACATATTCCCTATGGTATTTGGAATCTAAACTCTAAGAACAATGAATCATATGGATGGTTCTTTTAAACATATAAAAAGAGAATTTCCTAGGTGGGATAAACGAATACCCTTCCTCGTAATCGCTCCATCCAGCAATAGCGCATGAAATAAAAAAAAGAGTATCCGAATCTGCCATCATGGTATATGCATTTACCACATGGAGAAAAAACTTAAAAAATGGTTCACTATCTCAAGCAATTATCACACCGCTCTACAATGCAATAACTACCAACAAAGAGCAAATTTTATTAATTACATGTCGCAGATACAACAAATTAACCCAAAGGCTGCAAAATACTTGCAAGATGAAGCACGTTCATTTCACACCACAGACGCTGGCAACATGCTAACAACGAATAATGTGGAGTCAATGAATGTTGTGTTGACAAAAGTAAGGGAAGTCCCAATATTGGCGTGTATAGATTACATACAACACAAATTGCAAAATTGATTTCATCAGAGAAGAATGGAGGATGCAATAGGACCGTCCGATGACCTAACATGTTGGGGAGAAAAGATTCTAATTAAAAAGATAACTAAAGGCTTCAAGATGAAAGTAAGACTTCTTTAGCAATAATAATTGTCTCGAGGAAATGAATATAATAACTATCTATTTTGTGTATATGAGAACAACTTTTAAGATAGAGACAAAAAAATATTATATTCATAACTTATCTTATTCCTTCCCCACAAAGGGAAATGTGACCGTACAAAATACGTCGTCAAAGATGAAGGATTGCAATTTAATATGGACCTAAAGAAGATGACGAGACCGTTGATTCGGTTGATAATTTATCATGCACCCTAGCTATCATAGTTCAAACCAAGCTAAAAGAATGCCTAGAAAGAGACATATAAAAGAGAAATCAATTCAGCTGGGAATGAAGACTCATGGACTATTACTTCCAGAGGAGGGGCCCGTGTCTCTATTCCTATTCGCGAGAGAGGTCAAGATCTCTAGTGCCTCCACGTTCAGAAAGGGTGGCAATGGAGTAGAGGTTCCGACACGTGGAGAGACTAAACCAACGACTCCAGCATCCTCCAAGGTCCTTGCTCTGTCCTGAATCTTCTATGGCCTCGGGAAATAGGTAGCACCAAAGGACTGGCAAGCAGCATAGCCGGGTATATAGTATGCAGCCACGCTCCCCATATAGGTGATGATTTAAGAGGCCGGATATTCTCGAGGATGATAACTAGACTAGTAATGACTGGAGAGGAGCATGACTTATTCTGGAGGTTCACAAAGATGAAGCCTCCCACCTTTTATGGCATTGAGGCTGAGGACGCCTATGAGTTCATTATTGACTGCCACGAGAGGCTCTATAAAATGGGGGCATTGGAGAAGTATGGGCAGAATTTCACCTTCCAAACACGTGGGGTGATGCTAAGCTCTAGTGGAGAGCATACATGGAGTGATGACCGATAGGGTCACCACCACTGACCTGTACTGTCACGACCCGAACATAGGCCATAGGCCCGATCGAGACACCGACAAAGAACCCCAAGAGGCTCCAAGTTGACCCATGGCATGAACATGATATCTAAAATCAACATAATCAAGCGGAAGTCAATTAGATATAATAAAAGGGAAGCCCGAGAATATCATAAACATCTGAATACATACCACAAGGCTGAAACTAAATACATAGTATGTCTCAAAAAGCCTCTACTACTAATCTAGTTGATGGGATAAGTCCCCAACTAACTCACTAAGTCTCGAAACTGAAAACGCTAAATACAACTAAAAAGAAGGGCCTTTAAAGATGAGGACTCACTAGTTGGAAAGCAAGCACATCGCAAATCTAACTAATGACGGGACTGAGCCTGAATATCCGAGCTCGTATCATGAAACGATATAGCATAGAGTATGCGGTCAGTATGTGGAATGTATCGAGCATTGATGTAAAGGCGACTCTATGCACCCTGCACATAATTTTGCCCATGCTTTTTACTATGTTGTGAGGACAAATTATGTGTGTTTGTATGTGTTTATGTTATATATTTAGAAAATAGCTAACGCACATGATTAGATGCTTTGTGGCTAAAATGATAGATTTGGGTATATTTGAGGATTCTGAATGAACTTGAAGAAAATGGAACAAAGTGCGGACTTCAAGCCAGGTAATGAGTCACTGTCTCAAATGGACGACTTGTTCTGGAGTCATGGGAAGAGATCGAGTTTGGTTGAGAAGAAACAATGCACCTAACGAGTTGAAGGCACGACTGCTACATATGGTAACGAAGTCATTATGCCAGTCGTGAAGACTGGAGGAAATTTCAAAATGCACAGGAAGAGAATGAAAGACATAACGAGTCATCGTGTGAAGTAACAACTCGTCATGAGATACCGTGAGCAATCGTTAAGTACACTGGAAGTTTTTGTGATCCATAGCCACGAGGAACCTACCACCCGTGCCCCGACTCCGACGAGTCGCTAGGTGACCCGTCACCTGAAGGAGTAGTTTTGCCGAGGACAAGTACTTAATGCTTTCTGCCACTCATTAGAGACCTAACGAGTTGTTACCGGCCTAATAAGCCACTGCCGACTTGGATTCCATTTATTAGCTAGGAAAAGGAGCTTCAAATCTCAAATCAAATCCATGAAGTAACAAAGAAGGCATAAATATACAATTATAAATACCCTTTTATTCTTTGTAATGGGGGGTGCGAGAAACAACAAGTTTGAGGATTAGTGTGCGAACATTGTAAGGTTTTATTTTGATAAAACGACTTGGAGATACTTGTTGAAATCAGTTCTTCCCCGGCTTACTATCTAAGCAGTTTTCCTATCATCATTAAAGCGTTATTTTTGAGTTTGTCCATGAATGCTATGAATTTACTTTTATAATTATGAAAGGCTAAAACCTCCCAACTAGGATTGTGGGAACCATGACGAATTAACAAATATAGGGAAAATACTTAGTGATTCTTGAACGGAGTTTATGCATGTTTGTTTTTCCCTTAATTTTAATTACTTCTTAATGGTTGCAAACGCTAGAATCCTGCCTTATTCTTACTTACCGAATCAAGGAGGTAATGAATGGAAAAGAGATTAACAACGGAGATTTTAGGCTATCAACCTCATCTAATAGCTTGAACTTGTCCGGGAGAGCTAATCCGATATCAAGGGTAAGGGTTAGTCAAGTATACACCTATAGATTTACCTCGCTGTTGGTGTGGTGATAATCATCTAAAATAAGGACCGACCATTTAGGTGAAGTTAACTTACCGTTATTGCATGCTAAACATCAAAATAGATCACTAGTATAAAACTCCTTGTGGTTATGAAGTCATGGGGAATACTTACCCTAGTTAGTTGCATTAATTTGGAATCAACCTTCACTTTCTCAACGACATTGTTTGTTACTTTTCTAAATTTTCACTCTTCTTAGGAGATAATTAACTAAAAAGTTTAAGCACTTGCGTTCTTCTATATCCTTCCGTATTCTTCGTGGGATTGACCCCAACCTTTGTTGGGTTCATTTGATCTCGACCGCGTTATATATCACACACAGGTGTAATTTGAGCTACATCAAGTATGTAAGGTAAGTAAAATCACTAATTAAGTAAAATTATAAATCATGCATATCATAAAAACATAATCAAAAAAGATTCTGAGAGAAAGGCTTGCATGCTATTTTTCCTAAATCATGATTTGATATGGAATGAACCAAAGCTGAAAATTGATAATTATAATAAACTAAACATTGGGTCAACCTACTACAAAACATAATTTCATGACCGATGAACATGCATAATTGAAATCATGAGGAAAATGGGAGACTCGCCATATAACCGACATTACCATGATAGAGCTTATGTGGTCCTCACTATTACACTAAGTGGGTAGAGCCGTCCAAAGACGTGCCAGGGCTAAGGATGTATACTTCATTATATCGATATCAAGTTGAAGGACCCTCGGGCAAAAAGCTCACAAGGGAGGTCCTAAATAACTGGTAACATACCAACTTTGGCACGTAGTTAAGCATAGGCTGGATCGACTTAGCCTACTCGGTGCTAGACATTACTCCCAAAAACATGCATATGCTCTCCATTATTTTTCAACGAAGCTGAACCATCATCTAGGGACGAAGTTGACTCATAAGATCCATGCATAAATCTGAAATCATAATATGAGGAGCCTTGAGCTCGAACCATACCACAAGATGAAAATAGTAGGAGTCTAGACTCCAAACTATGTGGTAAGCTAATAACATAAAATTTAGATAAATCATGAAACATACTGATCATATGGTCTTACCTATCACTTAAACATGCTTGACATAGATTTGATCATGTGATAATATGAACATTGACATGGGTAATTCAAATCATACTTTTTATATATATCTCATCATGCTTGAATATATACATCGAGATATCAACTTTCATGACCTTTCATGGACGGGAATCATAATCTGTAAAACTTGAAAACATAATTCATAATTGAAAATCTAGTAAAATTTGCCCATGAATCATAATTCAACATTAGGAACATGCTTAGATCATATCCATGATTGATTCTTAGAGAATTCACATGTTGGGTTGACTTCGTGGTGACAAACCGCTAAAGACACAACAAAAACCTTCAATTTCAAACCAACCACTGATCACGACTCACTAACAAATCAGCGTGGTGCTGACCACGAATGGTGGTCACACTCGTGGTTAACTAAAAACTCAAAATACCCAGTCCAAACTCCCATGAGTTACTCAACACTTGTAACACACTACGTCACGTGACTACCGTCCTTCCCGACCTCGGTGCGGAATTTTTTTTCTCCGTTTCAACCCTCGGGTCTAATCTTAGGGATTTTGGGGTATTCCAATATCTCCCCTTGCAACATTCATCCTTGAATGTAAACATAACAAAAGGTGAAATGCAATCATACTCAAATATCGAACATATAAGCTGAAAACTGATGAAGTGACCGACTCCGAATTGAACTACATAATCAACTGAATTCCTAAATCATACATACATTCAATAGTCATGAAAGAAACTGGGGCACATGAGAGCTGAACATGAAACCTAATAGAGTAATAGGGAGGAAACCTGATACCTCAAGCTGAAACTAAGCCGTAAGGGTAATAAATGTGCGGGTATTTAGCCATCAAATTGCCGCTTCCCACGTAGCTCCCTCAACATGCCGGTTCCTCCATAAAAACCTCGATTGAGGCTACTTTGTTTCTTATTTTCCTGAAGTCAATATTTCCACCGAAACCTCCTCATAGCTAAGGCTATCCTTCACACCTACACTCTCCACCTCGTAACAACCAAAGTCGATCACCCAAACACTCTTCAAAAGGGATACATGGAAAACTCTGGATGAACAAAAGCCACCCCGAGGGCAACTCCAACTCATAGGCCATCTTGCCAACACGCCTCACAATCCGGGAGCAGGGGGCCAACATAACGGGACTAAGTTTCCTTCTTTTCAAATCTCATCACTCCTTCATGGGAGATACCTTCGTAAAACACCCAAGCCATCAAGCTCAAACCTGCTCTTCCTCCTCACATCCACGTAGACTTTTTGCCGACTCCGAGCTATTTTCTGCCTTTCTCTTATAAGCTGAACTTTCTCCAAAGCCTTATGAACCGAATCGTCCTATCTAAGTAGCCTCTTCAACATCAAAAAACCAATAGGTGATCTACACCTCCGCCTCATAAAGAGCCTCAAATGGAGTCATCTCGAATGTCGAAACTGATAGCCGTTGTTATATGCAAACTCAATGAAAGGAAAATGGTAATCCCAACAACTTGAAATCAATCACACATTCTCTCAACATATCATCGAGTATTTGAATGGTCTCGCTTACCCGACCATCCGTCTGCAGGTGAAAGGCTGTCATGTTTGACTTGAGTACCAAGTCCTCTCTAAATGATCTCTCAAGCTAGAGGTAAACTAAGTACCTCTATTTGATATGATGGACAATGGAACTCCATGAAACCGAACTAACTCCCGAATGTATAACTTACAATCCTCCACTTAATCGGTAGTTTTGACCACTAGGAAATGAGCTTTAGTCAAGTCTACAACCACCCAAATAGGGTCATACTATTGACGAGTGCGAGGCAACCCTGTAATGAAGTCCACATTAATCTCCTCCCACTTTCAAGTAGGGATACTTCAATGTCTTGAAGTAAACCTCTAGGTCTTTGATGTTCCACTTTTTACTCTATTGATAATTAGGCACTTAGCCACAAATTTTCGCGACATGTAATTCCGCCAATAGACTTCCTGTAGATCAAGGTACATCTGGTGGCACCTGGATATAGAGTATTTGGAACCATGGACCTCGTGCATCATCCGATCTCTCAAGTCATCAACATTCTACACACACAAATCACCCGATATCGAAGCACACCATCTCCCCTTGGGAGAAGACTTCTACCTTCCGATTTTGAAAGGCTTCCTTAACTTTACCAAAATATAACTTTGTCTTGTCTAGCTTTTGTTTCAATATTAAGGATGATTCTGACCCATTCGACGATGGCACCTCCATCCGTCGAGTCAACAAGATGGACTCCTAGCCATGCAAGCCGATGCACATTCTTCACCAACTCTTTCCTCTCCTCATCTACATGGGACACACTCTCCATAGAGAATGCCCATAAGAGCGTCTTCCACCATATTTGCCTTGGGCCCGGATGATAAGCAAAGGACACTCATATCATAATCTTTAAGAAGTTCCAACCATCTCTTCTAACGTAGATTTATATCCTTATGTGTAAAACATGTATTGTAGGCCCTTGTGGTCCGTGAACACATCTATATGGACCCCCTACAGATAATGTCTCCAAATCTTCAAGGCAAATACTACCGCTGCCAACTCGAGGTCGTGAGTCAGATAGTTCTTTTCATGGACTTTCAGCTGCCTGGAAGCATAGGCTATAACTTTACCGTGGTGCATGAGTACACAACCAAGGCCAATCCTCGAGGCGTCACAGTATACCACAAACCTATCGGTGTCCTCAGGTAGGGTGAACACTAGTGCTGAGGTGAGTCGAGTCTTCAACTCTTGAAAGCTCTTCTCACAAGCCTCCAACCATTGAAACTTCACCTTCTTCTGAGTCATCTTAGTCAATGGGGCTGCAATCGAAGAAAATTCCTCAACAAATCTTCGGTAGTATCTTGCTAGGCCCAAGAAGCTCTGAATTTCTGAAGGACTCATCAGTCTAGGCCAATTTTTCTAGGTCAATTTAGTTAATGGGGCTACAATGGATGAAAACTAAAAAAAGAGGGCTCAGCCATATGAAGGAAATTTCTAAGCTTTTCATCAAATTATGCCGTCAAACTCCATCCAAACACAAATTCATCTTGGATATTGAGTTCTAGGACTGCGAGAAACATCCCTATGGAGTTATTTCTTGAAAATTCGCTTGGTGTACCATAACACTGCCAATTAAAGGTTGTCTAAATTACTCCAAATTGGGTTCTAAGCTGCCATAAGAAAAAGGTAAGCATTTCTCCCTTCTAAACTCTTGAGAAATTGTGAGTTTTTGGTCGAGTTAAACGGAGTTGAATTATAGTTATTATTATTAAAAGATATTGTTTTTTTCCAAGTCTTAATACTGAAAATAGCCCTATTCTCTCAGCATAAGGGCTATAATTGAGTGGAACCACCGACTACAGATTTAAATTAATTGGATAGACAAGAATCGACATTCGAGGTATAATAAGTCTAATTCCCTTCGGCAAGTCACTCCTGTTGTTTAGCTGATACATTCAATACCCTATAGTAGCCTGTGCCTATTAGTATTGTGGTTAGTTTTCGCGGAACAAAATGAGGGTATATTATAGTATTCCTCGGTGGGAGGTTTAAATCCAGTTTTGGCTGTCGCTAGAGGTGACGTAGGAGCTTCCTATTCAGTTTTTTACTAATTAAAAAGATTAATAGGCGTCTTGTTACCACCTCGAGGCGACAAAGGACTGAGGGTGGCTGTTAGCATATATTGCTAAACTAAGTAGTGCAAGGTGTAGTTGGCGATACAGTATATAGTTCCACGCAGATACAGTTATAGGAGCCCAAATGGCTCAGATATAGTTACAGGAGCCCATATGGATCAAATATAATTACAG